>APFE030452080.1:2443-34337 GCA_000404065.3 Pinus taeda | reverse complement strand
AACTGCTCTCTGATCTCTCTCTATTTAAATGAAAACAGAGATCAGAGATGGAGATGGCTAAGAGAATGGAGAATTGAGGATTTAGAATTAGAGATTTAGAATTAAGAATTCATGATAGGGTAGGAGGAAGAAAGGATTGTTTCATGCTATAAGTCTCAAAGCTTCAGTTGTTGTAATGATTTCACCATTTAATGATTAGTACATGATTGGGGAGTTGTTGTTCATTTTGTTCATTTGAAGTAACCCAGCAGCATCCGCTGGCAGCTAAGGGCCCAACCTCTGGTGGAGTATGTTGTTGCTGCTGCTATATATTATATTTGTGGTTCATGTGTGGTTTTGCTTATCAGCTTGAATCGGTAATCTGGTGTGTTTTGTTATCTTATATTGCAGCTCTGTTATATTTCATATATCATTCTCTGCAACAAGAAAATTGTAATGTGCATTCTGATCTTATAACGTATTGCTATTCCTTTAAAGTCTTTAATGTAACATTGTTGTTCTCTACAGAATGCTATTATTTTTTAATTGCAGAGTAATCAAGTTGTAACCTTTTTAAGCTGGTATTACTATATTTGTCTATGGTTTATACTTCATACGATTGCTGTTCAATTGGTTCCATGATGAATTGCAATCGTTACCCTTTCTAACCAGGATTAATACTTGCGGTATCAGACTCAGATTACTATTAATGTGTACCTGTGCTAAGTTATTATGCATTTGTATTTGACTTTCCAACATTGTTTCATATTCATCATTAGTTAATGATGTTCTATTTTAGCGTGTTGTTTGATTCATTCTTAGAGGTAGGGGATTGCCATTTGATTTTCGTAGGATATGATTGACTGCATTTGATTTTGTAGACTAAGGTGTTGATGTTTCTTAAACTTAATTTCCATTACAGTTCCCGATTTGTTGTTCCATTTCTTAGTTGTTGTTCCATTTCTTAGTTGCTGTTCCATTTCATATTTGCTGTTTCATTTCCTGTTATTTGCATTATTGATTGTTTTGGAGTGAAGAACGGTTTGAGACTGTAGTGGGCATTGACATTTGTTGTCTGGTCCCCAGATCGACGATCTGTTCCTTGATTACTTTTGGTTACATCAGTTTCCAAAGGGATGAGTTATTGTTACTGGACCCTTGACTGATACATTTCTTATTTTTCTGAATGAATGATTTAGGTTTCAAGGTATTTTGCTGTAAGTAGATTTCCTTTCAAGCATTCATTTACTTTTGTATTTTGAGCACTGTACTACATCTTTCATAACAGTACTCTTGAGAAAATAGCCACCTCAGAATGAGTACACTCTTGGAATAAAAAGTTGTCCCTGGGTTGAAAATTAATGTGAAGGTAATTAGGAGTTAAAAAGACACCTTTTTATCGCTCCACATTTTGGTGCCGTCGCCGGAGAGAGTGTAGCCATTTTTAAAGAGTAGTGTGCATCTGATGAGTGCCTGTTAGGAAAGAATTGGGTATTAAAAACGGAAGGTAAGAACCTGCATACAGGAGCATGTAAAAGCCCTGCTCCCCCACCTGCTTTCCAACAAATCTGTTAAAGAACTTGGAGTAGAAATAGATGTTTGAATTTTTGTGTGAATGACTAGGGAAAAAATAGAAATTTTGAAAAACGAATCACATGATTTCACTCAAGTGGTGATTTAAGCACCACCCATTTCACTAACCAATTGGCAGGAACATTTGAAGAAGGAGCCTCAAAGAAACACATGAAGAACATCTTTTATTATGGTAAGAAATGGCTCACATTTATACTTTTGAATTTCCTATTAAAGATTTAGGAGGAGTGACACAAATGCACATAATTTCCCCATCTTCTCTACCAAATTTTCATGGCTTGACAAATGAAGATCTAGATACATTCTTATTTGAGTTCGAAATACTTTGTAGAGGATATGATTATTGTACTAATGATCAAAGATTGAAAGTGTTTCCTCTTAATCTAAAAGGAGCAGCTCTCCGATGGTTCATGAGCCTAGGTGGGAACTACATCCAAACATGGGAGGACATGAAGAACATATTCTTGAAGAAGTACCAAGACTATTGCAAGGCCAATGAAGATATTTTTAATATGATACAGGGAGAAGATGAAAGCTTGGAGGACTATGTAGATCGATTTCAATGCAACCTTCAAAAATCAAAACATAAGCATTTGGAAAAAGAGATCTTAAAAACACTCCTTCTTAAAGGAATCAAAGATGAATTTTTAGAACTCTTAAATCTGATAGGAAAATGTGACGTTTTTTAGTTATCATATGATGGTGTTTGTGAGTTGTGCATAAGGTATTCAAGAGGAATCTCCAAGGCTGGTAAGAATCCTAGAGATGTTTTTTCTTTGTTTTCCAAATCTGCTACAAGAATAGGAGACATAAGAGCTGAAATCAATGATTTATTTGAAAATTTTAAAGTTTGTTTTATTAGCTCTCTAAATTCAAAATTGGATGTTTTGCAGGTTCATAAAAATAAAAAATTTGATAAGTGTTTTGCCCTCATGATCAAAAGGAGCATACTGTAGATGGTTGTTCTTCCTTATCTAATTTGGAAGTGGCATATCAAAGAGATGGGGAAGCTGCAACAAGGTCAATAGGTATGGTTCAAAACACTTCATCTTTGTTCTCTTACTTGCATAATCCATTATGGAATACTCATGTTTTAGGGAAGCCATGTCCATCTCAATATAACCCCCACAAATCTCAAGTTTGGCATGGTTCATCTCATGATTGCATAACTACTCTCCCTCATCTTGTAGCATAAGCACATTCTCCATATTATTCACCAGCTCTTCCACAACATCTTGTTTGCCTATCAAAATCATCCACTCAACCCAGTCATCCACATCATCAAAATGCTCCATTCCATACACAATTTCCTGCTCAACTCATTCCACACCCTCACCATAATAAACCAGTACAACATGCTTACAGTGTTGAACTATCAAATTTACGCACCCTTCCCACCCATTCTATCTCACATGCACCATTAGACAAAACTTACAATGAGATTCATAATGTTTCAAATTCAAAAATTGTAGTAGCTATGGAAGAAAATGAGGTTTCTTTTAGTATGCATCAACAAACCATTTTAAAAGCTCAAGAACTTTATGATATGATGGCTATGGAAAATTAAGCAAGTAACGGATATATTGAAGATTGGTTTCACTCCATCACGTGTTTGCATCATCACTCCATACTTCAACAATTTTTGATACCATCTTTTCAAGGGAAGTTGGCTTCTCATACCCTAATATTCATTAATATGCAATTTTCAAATTTGGGTATGTGCATACATGAAGCCCTATTTAGAAAATGGTTCTACTGGAAGTACTCATATACGTATTCATATTCATTTTTCAAATCAAAATAGGTTAGTGTAGAAAATAAATAAATAAATAAGGACATAAATAAATGCGTTTTGTTTTTTGTAAAAATAGTTGTTTTTTGTTGCAACATGCTATGCAAATCAACATTGGTGATAATTTTTTAATTAATTTGTGTATGTAGATGAATTATAATGGAAATAATATTTCTACAAACACTCATATTCACTTTTATCACCAATTTTAAAAAATGCTTCAATATCATATTTTTTTGGCTTGTGGGCTTGATGGAATTTCTGCAAAAACAGTCGGGACAGTTATGTTTTGAGGGACCAAAAGGGAGTATTTTTAAAACTTGTTTCTATATTAAGTATCCCTTTATTTATACTTTCCAACCCAATTTTAATCACTCAATTTTGATTTGAAACGAAAACGTTAGAACCAAAACATTGACCGGATGTCTAGCGGGCAACTCATAAACAAAGTTGGGACAGTCAGTTTTTGGAGGCCTAAATGAATGAATTTTTAAAACTTGCTTCTATGGTAGATTAAACTCTGAATCAAGTTTACAATGCAATTTGAATCACTCATTTTCCATATCGTATGGGGAATTTATGATCAAAATACTGACTGTCTATCGTAAATCAGCACTCTTAAAACTCTGTCTTTCTAGATGTTCTTTACAGTATTTGACCTATCAATTCTTCTTTTATTCAAAAATTGTTTCTATTGGAGATAAATAAATGAATCTAATTTAATTTCCAATTTGAATCATTCGAATATGATATCAAACGAAAAAGTTATGCTTGAAATATCAACTATTGGTCTAAGTTGGGTAATCGAAAATGACTCTATTATGCAGGTTGTTCTAACTAAAATTGACATATCATATCACTGAATCTTTAAAAACTATTTCTACGGGAGATAAAAATTTGAATTAGCTCTCATTTGGCTTTGGAATCACTCAATTTCGATGAAAAACAAAGAAATTGTGATTAAAACACTGCAGGTTAGCATGATTGGCCACTGCTCTCCCGCAGGTAACAAATAAATTTTACTTTGTTATTTTCTCCGTGGATTTGTTATACATAATAACTACTTGTTAGTTTTTTTACATAATTCTTGGATTAGGGGAGCCCGTGCACCTCTCTTTCTCCATGATTTAAAGTTTTATTGCAGGTAGATACTCGTTTTTTGCAGGTCTTGGGAAAATAAAGAAGGTCAATTTATGGACGAGTGATTTTTGAAAGAAATTTTATGAAACAAAGTAATTTCATCTAACTCATTACCCAACGGATTCATAATAGAAGAAATGAAGAATTTATTTCCATTTGAAAATTCATGTCTTATCACTGCTGCCAAAACATTTTTCAAAGAGATTATTCTTTTTTTACATAATATCATAGCTGTTGTAACTTAATTTACTTATTTACATACTGTTTTTTAAATAAAATGTTGTTTCTTTTCTGATTTCTCTTATATTTTGTGTTTAGGGTTTGTTGGTTGGCTTTTTCAAATTTTTTTTCCAAAAAAAAAAATTGTAACATATCTTCAGCATCAATGCCGTGAACAGCTAATTTTTTTTTTTGCATGTTTGCATTTTATGATTGTCTATTTTGTTGTTCCCTTTTCACGTTTTGTTGTTCCTTTTCGAAATAGAACAGCACGTTTTGTTGTTCCTTTTTGAAATGGAACAATACTTCTACACTTTCACGTTTTTATGTTCCTTTTCAAAATGAAGCAGCACGTTTTGCTGTTCCTTTTCGAAATGGAACAACACTTCTGCACTTTCATGTTTTGTTGTTCCTTTTCAAATGGAACAACACTTCTGCACTTTCACGTTTTGTTGTTCATTTTCGAATGGAACAACACTTCTGCACTTTCACGTTTTGTTGTTCCTTTTTGAAAGGAACAACACTTCGACACTTTTCATTTTTGTTTTTCCTTTTCCAAAGGAATGACACTTGCGTTTTTGCTGTTCTTTTTCCAAAGGAACAACACTTGCGTTTTTGTTGTTCATTTTCCAAAGGAACGACACTTTTCATTTTTGCTGTTCCTTTTCCAAAGGAACGACACTTGCGTTTTTTTTGTTCATTTTCCAAAGGAACGACACTTTTCATTTTTGCTGTTCATTTTCCAAAGGAACGACACTTACGCTTTTGCTATTCCTTTTCCAAAGGAACGAAACTTTTGATTTTTGCTGTTCCTTTTCCAAAGAAACGACACTTGCGTTTTCGATGTTCATTTTCCAAAGGAACGAAACTTCTAACTTTTGCTATTCATTTTCCAAAGGAACGACACTTGCATTTTTGTTGTTCCTTTTCTAAAGGAACAACACTTTTAGTTTCTGCTGTTCCTTTTTCCAAAAGAAAGACATTTGCATTTTCACACTTTTTCATGTGTATTTTTGCTTTTGGTGTGCATTTCCTTTGTTGTTCCCTACAAGGAACAACCTTTTTTTTGTGTTTTTGTTGTTCCTTCAAAGAAGCAACACTTTGGGATTATTTTCGAGAGCAACCCTTCCTTCCTCTTGTGGGATTAATCCTAGTTCATCTCAACCACATTTTCTTGATTCTCTTTCATGGCATGAAGTACACTACTTTTATGAGGACAAGAATTATGGATTCTTTTGAAGCGAGTTATTATCATTCAAGTTATGATCTTTAACAGGACAGTTCCTTGATGATAGATTCTTATCAAAAAGGACAGAATTATTTATATACTACTTTACTGCATTGTTTTCTATTGAACATGATATTGATTGATCATCTTAATACCATGTTGGTTCCACTCTTCCTGGTTATAATCTTCTCTGTCTGTAATAAATGAGATTATGGGTATATTTTTTTCTATTGACATGTTCAACTTCTTCCACCATCCCTGCTCTTAAGGAGTACTGAGCCTCCCTCTTTTTATCATAAAAATGCGTAATAACAACAAAATTTTGTTCGCAGATAGAGGATAGGGGGTCTCATTACAAGCCAGCCTACCATGTTCGTAAGGCTGTAACAAAGTGACATTCCCATTATGGCCACGACACCAAGGTTATGATCCATTGGATAGCCAAATTATCCTTGGAACAGGAGGTCTCATCACGAGCCGGCCTAATAACTTTTGATACATCCCAGTGAATGGCAGTATGGTTATCTGGTTACCACGCCAGCACACTGATCTCTTATGTAGAACAGCACTGAAACTCTCTAGTTATAAATTGAGGATTCTGGCTCATATGGGTTAAAAAGCAACCCTGTCGAGGCTATGGACACCTGCTGGCAGCAGAGGCTCTACTTATGGTATTGAAATTATATCTTATCGTCAATTATTACTATAATACCCTTTTCTTATTTTTTATTTTTATCAGAGAAGTTATTTCCTTCATTTTCCCTGTTTTGAACCTTTACGCATGAAAAATTATTTTCTGATCAATCGCATCCTTTTCAGCTAAGAACACAGTCAGTAAAGCATCTTTTTGGCATATTGTTGTTATTTTTCTTTTTTCATAACTTATCATCAATCCAAAGCGTCCTATCTTTTATTCATAATTATCTTTATACACTTTTCTCTCGTTATAACCATAACTCTCGTCGTCCTATCATTGATATGTGTACTTTGCTTCATTAACTGTTGTATTGTTCCTTCCCTTGCCTTGTCGTCAGCACAACACTTCTCATATGCTTTATGGTCATGGAATTCACTTTCCAATTGGAGGGGGGAATGTATGCATTATGGGATTGCATGTGAGATGATTACTGCACTCTGTCATAACTTGTTTATTGGATAAGTTTTTCTGATTGAAATTTCTGCATGCATCTTAATCTATTTCTATTTAAAACTAGCACTATGGATTCAATAACATTGTATGCAAAATAGTGCTTTGTTTACAGGATACTAACAAGTATGGGGCAGAACTCTATTCGCAACATGACCACACTATGCAACTAACAGAAGAGGCTCGAGCAACTCGCAAACGTGAACAACTGTTCAGACATGATGTGCTTGCCTGGATTCCACCTTTTGCATCACTTTCAGCACCAACTCTGCCTACATTATCTTCAACAAATGCCAGTACATATATGTCATTTCACATTTTTCTTTTTGGAGGTAAAACTTGAGGTAAAATAGCATAATTTTCTGATTTATTACGAATTTAGGAGTATTTAATGAACATCCATTTTGAGCATTATTTATCATCCTTCATTCCACATCCTTACCACTTCCCATATTTTTCAGTAGCATATCCTCTTTCAGTTTTGGGGGAATGTCGCTTTCATTCATTTCTTTCTTATGACAATGTCATTCATATTCTTTATCATCCATTACTATTCTTATTCATTCTCAACACCTCCCTTATTCCATGTTGTTTTACACCAAGCATCAAATTCAACATATGCTAACAACCACCTCAATTGTTTTTCTAGCATCGCATGAGGGCATGCTAATTTTTCAAACAGGGGGAGGAATTGCTACACATGATGGATGTTTTCTATTTTCTTTCTCATTTGAGGCATACAATTTCAGTGTAGAAATTGATTTCCATAATATTTAAAAAAAAAACTATGAACTTCATTCTTGTGATCTCTAGGAAACACAAACATACTATTAAAATACACATACCTAGATAAATTCAAGAGAAATTGGTTCATAAAATTTCGGAAATCATGCACTCTCACCTACAACCATTTTGTTTATATCTCATGATCCGTGCATCAAAATAGTCCGATTTTTGGATCATAAATGCATTCATATATTATAAATTTACTTGCCAAATTTCAACAAAAGCTGGTTTGTAGTTTTTGAGAAAATGGTTAATGAAGTTTGTTGTTACTTATATCAGATTTTGTTGCAACTTCATATATACATATAGTTAAATGTCAATGTAAAAATTGTTATGCCTTCATCAAGATTACTAAAAGTGAATATTCATTAATTAAGGAAGAATTCATTTGTTCTATCCATTTCATGAGCTGAGATGAATATATTTTTTTTATTGCTTGGTTAACACATGGGTTTTTGTCTTTGGGTTGCATGAGGACATGCAATATATTCAGTTTTCGTTGCATGAGGACATGCAACATATTGAGTGTGGGGGTATGTTGGACCGTTAATATGCCATTATTATTATTCACTTTGAACACTTATCCCCCCATATCCATATTCTTATCATGTCATTTATTATAATTTATTATATAAATCCATTTTATGATGATTTATGCTCTTATGGATGAATATTATTTATTCTCCTTTATTTCTAATAAATTCATGATTATGAATTATTTTATCAATGATAGTTTCAATAAATTAGTTGTAACATTATTTACCATTTTTAACCTCCAAGATAATTTCTAGATTGAAGATTTGACCATTAAATCTGCCAACTCAGAAATTCGTTGGACTAAGAAGTGACAGTTTTGCGGTTGAGATTCTGAGCAAATGAAGAAGAACTGGGAAAATCTGGAACATGGGTTTTGTCCAGAACGGACCCAATTAACTTTATTAAACTACGGTTTTCCCAAATTCGGCTTGTATTGAGAGAAACGTAGGGTTCTTTGAGCAAGATTTTCTTAGATTTGTTGTTGCGGCCGTCCTCCAAATCTTAGCTGCAAAGCCAAATTCGTCTTGCTCTTGTTGAGAGATGAATGGAAATATATATTCTTGTTGATCAATTGGTTGGAAACAATCCAATTTTTTAATACAAATCATGTTGTACTTATCTTTATTGTAACTTCTCTCTGATCTCTCTATTTAAATGAAAACAGAGATCAGAGATGGGGGGACTTCAGGAGGACATCAGAGAGGGATTTGAATGATGGAATTGAGGACTTAGAATCAAGAATTCATGATGGGATAGGAGGAAGAATGGATTGTTTTATGTTGTAAGTCTCAAAAGCTTCAACTGTTGTAATGATTTCACCATTTAATGATTAATACATGATTTGGGAGTTGTTGTTCATTCTGTTCATCTGAAGTAACCCAGCAGCATCCATTGGCGGCTAAGGGCCCAACCTCTGGTGGAGTACGCTGTTGTTGTGTATTATATCCTTACAATTGCTATCGTGTGAGGGTTTGTTTTCCTTTTCATTTCTTTAAATTGTTTTGTTCAGCAATCTTTTGTTTATGAACATTTCGCAGAATTGCCTTGTTATATTGAAATCATAATTGGATTGCATGAGTAATAGAATTATTAACTATAACTTGAAATGTACTGCTGATAATTTTGACCTAATACTGCGCTATCTAATTAAGAACTGTGGTCCATTTAATTGCTGCTCATTTATAATTTCCATGGTTGTTCAATTAAGTTACTATTCAAATATAACTGCGATTGTAATTGCTTCAATAACTGCAATTAATGTTCATGTTGTTGGATTAAGGTTGTTGATTCAATTACATTTATAGTTTGTTGTGTCTTTCTAATTATTTAGTTTTGTTGTTCGGTTCCATTTAAATATGTTGTTCAATAGGATTGGTTATTCGGTTCCTTTAATTCCAGTTTGCTGTTCCATTTACCGCCGTTCCATTTTAGACTTGCTGTTCCATTTCCTATTTGTTGTTCTATTTTACTTTCTGTCATTCCATTTACTTGCATTCGCTACTTTGGTGTGAGAGAAGGTCTAAGGATGTAGTGAGCCTCAACAGTCGCTGCCTAGCTCCCAGACCTATGGTCCATGCTCTAATTTCCTTTCCATCAATTTCTAGAGGGATGGGTTATCGCTTCCGCACCCTTGACTGATAAGCTGTCTTGTGTGATTTTATCCTTTTGAAGTAATTTAGTCATAGTTTAGCATCCGTTTACTCTTGTATTTTCTGAACACTGTACTACTAAACATTACTCTTGAGTAAATAGCCGCCTCAGACTAAGTACACTCTTGAAATAAAAAATCATCCCTGGGTTGATAATTAATGTGAAGGTAATTAGGAGTTTAAAAGACACCTTTTTGTCGCTCCACACATTCTTTTTTCCCTTCTATTTTCCACCCTTCTCTTTCTCCTTACCCTTGAATGGATTCTTCTTACTACCATCTTCCTGAATGTTCTTTCCTCTTGCTTCAAGGTGCGTGGCTTGCACACATACCTCATCCAAATTTCTTGCATTGAACATAAGGATAATATGTTTTAAGTAGAAATGTAAACCCCCAATATATTTCAATAGTGTATCTTGGGAATTCAAGTTTACTCCTAACAAAAAAGCCCTCTTCCTAAAATTTTGGGTATAGTCTTGAATTGTTTGGCCCTTGAGTTCCATAAAATTTTCCCAGCTCATAATGGCTTTTTTCATATAGGCTAAAGGATAAAATTGTCTTTTAATTGCAGAAACAAATTCAACCCAAGAAATGGATATCTTACCATGAATTCACATTTCCTCTTGAGTCTTTGATTCCCACTAGACTAGTGTTTCTCCTTCTAGCCTCAATGAAGCCAATTGGATTATTATGTCATCTTCTTGAAGGTTTCGAATTCTGAAATAAACCTCCAATTATCAAATCCAATTGTCTAGCTTTTATGCATTCACCTCACCATTGTACATGGGAAGTTAAAACTTAATGTCGAATTTGAGCAAGGGATTTTTTTTCTTTTGGGGTTTTTGAATGAGTATGAACAGTTTTTGTGCTGGGAGTGGAAGATGATGGTCTTTGAGATGTTGAGGATTATGAATATGATTAGGAAGATGAATATGGTGGAGATGGAGAAGGCTTTCCTCCATTACCCTTTGAATGCTTCTTTTCATATTTTTTATCTCCTCGACTTCCCTCTCCATGTGGGGACTTAGAACTCTCTCTAGCCATTCTAGTATTCCTCTCTTCATAGAGGACTCTAACCATGTTAGTTATGCCATAGGAAGCTTTCTCAAGTGCTTCCTCTTCTGAAATACCTCCAAACTCTCCTACTCCAGACGTGACGGCTTTTGATTCTATCTCAGCTATTGGTATTGCTTGTACCTCCTCAATCTCAATTGAAGGTAAAACTTGAGGTGTTTCAAGTGTAGTTGGGATTGGAACTTTCGGTGCAGAGTATGGCCTTGTGGCTCTCCTTCTTTTGGGTATTACCTCAAGAGTCCCAACTAATAGTTTCCCTTCTCATATTTGCAACTTTAACCTTGTAAGCATCACAAATTTTCACCCATTAAAACCCTATTTGCAAAAACCTCAAGCCATCAAGAAAATAACCTTTTATTTGATACAAACTTGATCTATTGTTGAATGTTAGTTTTTCTATGCTAATTTCAACTTCAGATTTAAAAACAAATGCTTATCCTCTACTTCATGTGCATAGGTTCCCTTATGCTATTTGTGAATGAAAACAGGTAAATTTTGTCAAGTTTTATGTTAAGTTCAGTAGAAAAGTAACATGAAAATCAAATGTTTGAATAGCAACAATTAAATGTACAACAAACCATCAAAATGAACACTTAACACAATGTTTTGATGAAGGATTTCACCCCTCCTGAGCTAAATCTCCTTGGTCCAACTTCCATGGCTTGGGCCTTTGTATTAGCTCAATAACGAAAAAAAATGTTGTTTAGAATCCTCTAATTCTCCTGAAACCTACATCAATGTGTGAAAAACATCAAAATCATCTAGGAACACCTTTTCCTGATCCAAATTTGGTCAAATTTTGCAAAAGTTATGGAAAAAATTGTTTCTCCTAGTAAAACTCCACTAAAACTGGAGGAATATCTAAATTTATCGGACCCGCTAACTTCTGTGCCAAACTAAACTGCAATGAATTAACGATAAGTAAAGATTAACTAAGGTTAATGGTGATTAGTTCTTAGTCCGAATTGGCAAACACATGGTCTAGTGGTCCCTAAATTGGACTGTGCATCATGGTAAATCCATTGACTTGGTAACCCCTGAATCATACTATAGGTTGTGGTAAAGCTATATTATGTGCCTTGGTGGGCCTAGGAATCCTTACCAATGTATGGCAGGATATACAATAAAGAAAAGAGGTGGATCTTCTCTACGCTGGGCCTAGTAGTCCTGGGATGGGATGTACGTTAAAGCCTCGAGAGTATGTCTCGATGTATGGCCTAGTGATCCTTGGATCAGACTATGGATTGGGGTAAATCCTAAGATACTAGGAGACACTCAAATTCCTCATGGTGTAGGTGGAGATATCCAGTGGCATCCATGCTTGTTGGTGTTTTTGGTGTGTTCTATGAGCCCCACATTCATGCTTGGAATATGGCATGCATGTGATTAGCTAAGGAGAGACTTGGCTCAGCCAATTTGTGGTTGGGTGGAACATGGTAGTCCCATATTTGTTGGTTTATTGCATTCATTAATGAGAAATCCATTCCCTTTATTTTCATGTGTAAATGTACTGATGTATATGTGGATTTTATGTCTGATCATGTTTATGATATTTTTGTTCCTATTATGTTGGTTATATATATTTTTTATGACAACAGCTATGTATGGCTCTCAGCATGTGTTTTACTTGTAAATGAATGGATAATGTGTATCTGGCCTAATACATAATAATGTAGAAAATCACATGAGGGGACAATGGTTCATAGTGATTCTCAGATAAGTATGAGATCCCTACACTTAAGTATGTTGTTTATACTTGTAGTTTACATGATGATGATATGTTGATGAAATGCATGTCATGGCTAGTAGGGGTCCGGTTAAGTTATTGTTCAACTTATTGTTTTTGTATCATTGTTCCCTGTACTTTTATTGATTTTAAGTTGTCACTCCATTATGGGTAGTGACCTAGGCTATGGCCTAAAAAAGTGGCTTAAATCATGGGGTCGCTGGCACAGAACTAGCAATTTTGGTCTCTAGTCGATCACAGACAAGCCTATGAGGGGAACTTTGGGTTTCTGGTCACCCTCTTGCATATAGCATGCAAGCGACTAAGACCTAAGATGCCCAAAACATCAGTGGTACCTAGCGATAGGCTATCTGAAAGGCTGAAATGTCTTCTGAGGGTTCTTAAGTTGATTTTGGCTCATTTTGTGTGATGTTGTTGTTGATTCCCTTTCCTTAAGGTTAAATAAGAGGTTGAATCCAATCATAGTGGTCTATGGTCTAATGTTTATCCCAGTTGGATAGTTACTTGGGTGGATGTGGGAGGAGGGTGTTATAGAGTGTTATTAGAGTGTGGTGCAACTCTTGGATCGGATGGGTGGTGTGTGTTGGTCATGCATGCATGTTAGTTGGATGTGTTTCTCTTACACTTGCATTGCATGTGCTTGTTGGATTTGCTTGATGATTGATTATGGTTGTAGTAATGTTCCCATTGAAAATTGGATATCGATTTTGTGGAATGCATTTGTCACGAGTAGTTGTATATGGTTATATGTCACTTACATGTTTATTTTATGTCACCTAGTTACATCGTTGTATGTTAGGTTGCATTCTTGAATATTTTGATTATATGTATCCATCTTACAGGTTGATTACAATAATTCATCTCTTATGCTCGACTACATGTGTTTATGCATATGTGTAGTTGATTAGGAATTTCTTATGAATTTTATTTGTTGCATGTGGTAATGTGTACACTAGAGTAATGGTTGTTTTCATTCACGAGGTCATAGCATGCATTGTTGATATGACCTTAAATTAATTACTGGACCCTAGCTAGAATGATGTTTATGCATTGATGCACTTACTTGTCATATGTCTATACTATATTATGTCTATGTTATACATGTATCATGTTACTTTGGCAATCTTGCAGACAAGGTATCCTCCCCGAGCTATACTAAGGTATGTTGATTTATTGTGATTTGGTTCATCTAACATTTATGCATTGCAAGAAAGAGATCAAATGGTTAGCAAGATGGTTGACTACAAAGACTCTCCCTACGAATCTGAAGGGTAGTATGGTGTTGGGAACTCTTTCGATTTGGTAGTTACATTGAGAAGTTTAAAGGAAGAGATAAGGAGTTGTAAGGAAGATAATGACCGGATAATATAGGCATAAGAGAAGCAAGCAAAGGTTAATGTTATACTTCTTCAGAGTTTCTTAGACTTGCTGTGACAAGGGACACTTCATATCAGCCATGCACATGGCAATAGAACTAATGGGGCATATGGTAGCAGGTATCCTCGTAGACATAGCTCAGATAGATCTGATACAGTGAGAGATGGTAGTTTGTTGGACACTCCGGATAGGAGGGGCGATGAGTATAGGTACTATTCTAGTTTTGGTTATGATAGACATCATGATCATCATCGTTATCATCCTTACAATATGAATGATAGGGGATACTTTCTAGATGAATTTAAGAAAGAAAAACCACCTACTCTTGATGGAGATGTGAAGAAGCCTGAAGATGCAGAGGCTTGGATACTTGGGATGAACAATTTTTTTTAGTTTCATGAGTACACAGATAACATGAAGGCTAGAATAGCTATCTTCAACTTGAAAGGTAAAGCATACATCTGGTGGGAAGATGTTAAGTAGGTTAGAGACATTGGGACAGATGACTTGAGTTGGTGGGAGTTCAAGAGGATTTTTAGGAAGAAATATTGTCAGAGAGGTACTACGACAGTAAGGCCAAATAATTCTATGAGATAAATATGGGATCAATGACAGATGAAGAGTACATGACCAAGTTTGTAGAGCTATTAAGGTATGTACTATTTCTTACTGATGGGAAGGCTAAAGTTCTGAGATTGGTCAGTGGTTTTCCATTAGCATTTAGAGATCGGATTGAGTATGATGAGCCTCGGTCACTTGAGGAATTCATTGGGAAATTGAAGCATTGTTATGAATAGTCAAAGCATAAGAGTGAATATCAGAATGGATGGTGTTAGCACTTGAGATTTCACCTCAGGCTGAGAAAGGTAAACCTTCAAGGCAACATCAAACCATTCAGCCCCGTAGCTAGCCCTACGGGGCAGGAGAAGGCTCTCTCCGGTCAATCTCGTTAAATTTTCAATGGGAAGAGATGACCAATCAAGGTAACACAGATATTAAGCTAGTAAACTGATAAGGAGGGTTGATTTAAAGTTTTTAAATAAATAACAGGGTTTTTCTGGGCTGCATGGGCAAAATCACAGCTTGAAACAGACAGATATAATTAACAACACATGTTATCGACTAAGGCAAGGTAGGCAAGACATTTAGCATCAAATCTAGTTTTAAACGCGATGGCAAGATTGGTGAGGAGCTAACAAGGGCATAGGAGATGAATCCTTGTCAAACAGAGGAAAACATTAAACATGAACAAACTTATAGGCAGAGCATGGCAGGCATGAATTCTTACCTAAACACTTCATTTGCTCAGTTAGAAATGATCATGTAGTGGAATGAAACATAACAGATTACATATGAAACAAGAGAAAAACTTATGCTAAATTATCATACCACAGGGATCTTAGAAGTCAGAGTTGTGAAATTTTCATTAAAAATCTTGCCAATGACTGTACAATGAAGCTCTGCTACGCTACGGCAGCTCTCAGCCCTTAGAAAACTCTCCTCCCTCTTACAAATGAATTTTTTAATATAATAAATACCTGCTGCTAAGGAAAAACAAATCGACCCAAAATCAGCGATTTGTTTTATCATTATTAATATATAAAACTAAAAAAAAAAACGATCGGCGCTGCTGAGATGGAATAATGCATCCTTTCACAAGTAGCGTTCACAGGTGTCAATCTGAAGATATAGGCAATCTAATCGTGTATGCCATTTTGCAACTGCTCCCCAAATTTTGCCATCTTGCAATGCGTTGGCCATTTTACCGAAATTAGGAAAAGATTTTGCTAATCTGGAGTAAATCCACCGCATATATTGAATTGAATGCCGGACAATTCAACTGCCAGAACACAGAATCTTTCTTATCCAATAATGATGGGCATATTTGTTGAGCATGGTGCAATACCGATGAAACTAACACATGAATCTACGCTTTCAGGCATCTGCAGCTTTTGTTGAATGAGAAATGGCAAAGACTGCTCTTTCTAGATGTCCCCGGCCTTTTTCGTCTCTGTCATTTGAATGTTTTTGTTCTTCCTGGAAAAAGGGCTTGACACCCTTGAACGCAATCCCTCTGTTGTCTCAGTTGCAGGTTCTTCTACATTCATACTTCCATATTCACAATTATTCTCGATGCTAATGGGGTCATGTTGGTTGTCATAATCTTCATTTGTCCTTCGAATGCCATGCGTAGATTGCGCAAAAGTGATTGAATCCATCATCAATTGCACTCCCCATTAGTATAAGCAGCTAGGAAAATATAAACCTACTCCTCTATTTCAATCGATACATCCCCTGTCTTTGAAAGAAGACCAGACAGAAAATCCTCTTTCATTAACCGAATTAAATCATCAACCATATTGGAAACATAACAGTAGTTTCAATTTTGTGTTCTTAGGGCTTGGACTGTGATTGGTTCACGATTGAGGGTCTGTGCATTAAAATTGCTGACAATAGGACTACTATCAAAGTTCATTTGTGACCCATATGTATTAAAAACTCGGTAATATGTATCATTAATCCATGCTGGCTATGATAGTCAAACCTTAGAATCTTTCCAACACGGCTCCCTTTATCATAGAACTAGTAAAGAAATTCTCAACTGCAATGGCCTCATTTTTAACAGTTTCCATAAATTGGTCTACTAAATGAGATCCAATGAAGCCAACACCTCCTGTCATCAATATTCACAGGTTTGCCTGAGAGAAATGAAAGTAACATAATAAAGAGTGTTTGAAGGAGGCATCATTAATTAACAGTTACATGATCATATTCGAAACCCTGAGGTTTGGCACTGGCAGTCTTGTACAAATTGAGAAGTGAAACCCATAGCTTGTTTTGCCATCTGGCATTGATACATGTTACGTGGACTTTGATTGTGGTCAGACCAAGGGTTAGACCAGAAACAACACTTAGTATTGCAGTCGGATGTATTTCTTCGTGGGTTGCAAGAACAGTGCAAATATCTTCAACAGGTCCGCAACTCTAATATATTAATGGAATCATTAGATCAGATAAGTCTATGTAGTGGCGTGTGGTGAATGAATGATGCGATCTAAGGCTGCCAAAGTTTCCAGAACCAACATCCATGATGAGACCAAAACATTATCCAACCGATGCGCTATGTTAAAAAGAGTCCTGACCGCCTGCACATTTCTTGGGTGTAAGAACAACAAAATCTTTTTGATCAGCAACATGTTCAGTACACTTTGAGCCAGGAGGTGGTAAGGGACCAACAGTGCTCCTCCTATCTGAATCATTTTGAGTACTTAATGTGAACTTGCAAAGAGAAGCCAGAAATGCATTCAGAGGTTCCACTGCATGAAGAATGCTTGAAGCCTGTGTGAATGCTTGGTAACCTTTCAGTATTTCCAATACAATAGCCTCACCCTGTGACCTGGATAATACCAATGACGAAGCATGTAGAATAGTTATCCACACTGAATTGACCATAGCAATGCAAAGAGATGCAAGCTCTCCACCAAATCTAGCTGATGATGGATTATTCTCACATCTAGGAGAGTCCAAGTCACCATGTTCAACAGCTTCATCTGTTAATGTAGCTATAGTAAAAACAACTCCTAGTAATTCTTCAACTACTAATGTAATTGCATGAGCCTCATTTGCAACCACCACAGCGACATTCCTTCTCCCTCCATTTCCACCATCAATACATTTTATTTCCATATATATGCCTGTCATTGCTGCTCAAATGGGTCAATAAGTTCTATATTATAAGATAATTCATTTATGACCATTTCCAAAACAGGTGTTCGGGATCTCCAGTGAGACTTCTCCAAATAGCTTTTTGCCTCTGATTGCTGATGATGTTTTGAATTGTGCTTGTGCAGGGATAGGAGCTTGAAGTCACTGTCAGTTTGAAGAACTGAAAAAACAAATTACATAATCTAAAAGGAAACATTTAAATGATTTCTTCTTCAAAACCTTGTTTTGAAGAAGAATCAATCTCTGACATGAGACGGAGTCTAACATCGGCTCCACTTGGGATGGTAGCTGCCACTCCGTGGAGGTGCCAAGAACCACAGAACTTTGGGAGAGCAGACAGTGCCTCCTCCCATTGGGTAATGGAGTCATCATCAACACAACTCTTGACTTATTTTCAAACTGAAACTGAACTCAAACAATCTTCAAGAAAACTAAAACCAGATGCTGCCCTTATGGCTGCTTATTTATTTACAAAATCTACTCTAATTTGTTGTACAAACACTAGATCAGGTAATCCTAAAATGCCAAATTAGCCATTCAAGTAAACCCGTAAATGATGCCGCTTGAGAATGCTGCCACGAGGTCACAGATGCAGTTGCTGGCAGCCCTTCATGCACATACTAACCCTGGTCACGGAAAAGACAACCTGATTTGTCCATCAAACTAAAAAACATGTCCATATATGCCGCAATAGGATCACGGAAGCCATTCTCTGTTGGCTGCCCCAACTCTGCAATGCATACTTCCAGCTGCACATTGTCAATATAAATATCTGTAGGCAAATCTATGATTTCTTGTTTCAATGGAGGAATGATTTCCAAAAACTTTTTAGGGTCTTGGAAATCATATGACTGGATCTGTTCATCTAACCATTGAATCTCATCTTCAATTCTTTAAACAATTAGTTCACACAATTTAATTTTGAAAGACTTTGAAGATTTCAACAAATGAAGCCAGGCACTGTAAACATCTTCATCCAATTTAGTAGCTGCTAATGCCTTTCTTATTTCTTCTACAGCTTCACACACGGCAGGGTCTGCCACATACCCTTCCATTGAATGAATGGATCAGCAAGCATTGGAGTGTCTGGATCGAATTGAAGCTGCCAGGTGAATGGTTCAGCCTGCATATGTATCTGACTGCTGTCCACCATCAACATCAGATCTGCACCTTGATTGCATGTACTGGGACGAGACAATCAATAAGTCGAATGTTCTCCCCAGTATGGTCGCCAGTATGTTAGCACTTGAGATTTCACCTTAGGCTGGGAAAGGTAAAACTTCAAGGCAACATCAAACCATTCAGCCCCGTAGCTAGCCCTACGGGGCAGGAGAAGGCTCTCTCTGGTCAATCTCGTTAAATTTTCAATGGGAAGAGATGACCAATCAAGGTAACACAGATATTAGGCTAGTAAACTGATAAGGAGGGTTGATTTAAAGTTTTTAAATAAATAACGGGGTTTTTCTGGGCTGCATGGGCAAAATCACAGCTTGAAACAGAGAGATATAATGAACAACACATGTTATCGACTGAGGCAAGGTAGGCAAGACATTTAGCATCAAATCTAGTTTTAAACGGGATGGCAAGACTGGTGAGGAGCTGACAAGGGCATAGGAGATGAATCCTTGTCAAACAGAGGAAAACATTAAACATGAACAAACTTATAGGCAGAGCATGGCAGGCATGAATTCTTACCTAAACACTTCATTTGCTCAGTTAGAAATGATCATGTAGTGGAATGAAACATAACAGATTACATATGAAACAAGAGAAAAACTTATGCTAAATTATCATACCACAGGGATCTCAGAAGTTAGAGCTGTGAAATTTTCATTAAAAATCTTGCCAATGACTGTACAATGAAGCTCTGCTACGCTACAACAGCTCTCAGCCCTCAGAAAACTCTCCTCCCTCTTACAAATGAATTTTTTAATATAATAAATACCTGCTGCTAAGAAAAAACAAATCGACCCAAAATCAACGATTTGTTTTATCATTACTAATATATAAAACTAAAAAAAAAAAAAAAACGATCGGCGCTGCTGAGATGGAATAATGGATCCTTTCACAAGTAGTGTTCACAGGTGTCAATCTGAAGATATAGGCAATCTAATCGTGTATGCCATTTTGCAACTGCTCCCCAAATTTTGCCATCTTGCAATGCGTTGGCCATTTTACCGAAATTAGGAAAAGATTTTGCTAATCTGGAGTAAATCCACCGCATATATTGAATCGAATGCCAGACAATTCAATTGCCAGAACACAAAATCTTTCTTATCCAATAATGATGGGCATATTTGTTGAGCATGGTGCAATACCGATGAAACTAACACATGAATCTACGCTTTCAGGCATCTGTGGCTTTTGTTGAATGAGAAATGGCAAAGACTTCTCTTTCCAGATGTCCCCAGCCTCTTTCATCTCTGTCATTTGAATGTTTTTGTTCTTCCTGGAAAAAGGGCTTGACACCCGTGAACGCAATCCCTCTGTTGTCTCAGCTGCAGGTTCTTCTACATTCATACTTCCATATTCACAATTATTCTCGATGCTAATGGGCTCATGTTGGTTGTCATAATCTTCATTTTTCCTTCAAATGCCATGCGTAGATTGCACAAAAGTAATTGAATCCCTCATCAATTGCACTCCCCATTAGTATAAGCAGCTAGGAAAATATAAACATGCTCCTCTATTTCAATCGATACATCCCCTGTCTTTGAAAGAAGACCAGACAGAAAATCCTCTTTCATTAACTGAATTAAATCATCAACCATATTGGAAACATAACAGTAGTTTCAATTTTGTGTTCTTAGGGCTTGGACTATCGTTGGTTTACGACTGAGGGTCTGTGCATTAAAATTGCTGACAATAGGACTACTATCAAAGTTCATTTGTGACCCATATGTATTAAAAACTCGGTAATATGTATCATTAATCCATGCTGGCTATGATAGTCAAACCTTAGAATCTTTCCAACACGGCTCCCTTTATCATAGAACTAGTAAAGAAATTCTCAACTGCAATGGCCTCATTTTTAACAGTTTCCATAAATTGGTCTACTAAATGAGATCCAATGAAGCCAACACCTCCTGTCATCAATATTCACAGGTTTGCCTGAGAGAAATGAAAGTAACATAATAAAGAGTGTTTGAAGGAGGCATCGTTAATTAACAGTTACATGATCATATTCAAAACCCTGAGGTTTGGCACTGGCAGTCTTGTACAGATTGAGAAGCGAAACCCATAGCTTGTTTTTCCATCTAGCATTGATACATGTTACGTGAACTTTGATTGTGGTCAGACCAAGGGTTAGACCAACAACAACACTTAGTATTGCAGTCGGATGTATTTCTTCGTGGGTTGCAAGAACAATGCAAATATCTTCAACAGGTCTGCAACTCTAATATATTAATGGAACCATTAGATCATATAAGTCTGTGTAGTGGCATGTGGTGAATGAATGATGCAATCTAAGGCTGCCAAAGTTTCCAGAACCAACATCCATGATGAGACCAAAACATTATCCAACCGATGCGCTATCTTAAAAAGAGTCCTGAGCGCCTGCACATTTCTTGGGTGTAAGAACAACAGAATCTTTTTGATCAGCAACATGTTCAGTACCCTTTGAGCCAGGAGGTGGTAACGGACCAACAGTGCTCCTCCTATCTGAATCATTTTGAGTACTTAATGTGAACTTGCAAAGAGAAGCGAGAAATGCATTCAGATGTTCCACTGCACGAACAATGCTTGAAGCCTGTATGAATGCTTGGTAACCTTTCAGTATTTCCAATACAATAGCCTCACCCTGTGACCTGGATAATACCAATGACAGAGCATGTAGAATAGTTCTCCACACTGAATTGACCATAGCAATGCAAAGAGATGCAAGCTCTCCACCAAATCTAGCTGATGATAGATTATTCTCACATCTAGGAGAGTCCAACTCACCATGTTCAACAGCTTCATCTGTTAATGTAGCTATAGTAAAAACAACTCCTAGTAATTCTTCAACTACTAATGTAATTGCATGAGCCTCACTTGCAACCACCACAGCAGCATTCCTTCTCCCTCCATTTCCACCATCAATACATTTTATTTACATATATATGCCTGTCACTGCTGCTCAAATGGGTCAATAAGTTCTATATTATAAGATAATTCATTTATGACCATTTCCAAAAAAGGTGTTCGGGATCTCCAGTGAGACTTCTCCAAATAGCTTTTTGCCTCTGATTGCTTATGATGTTTTGAATTGTGCCCTTGTGGGGATAGGAGCTTGAAGTCACTGCCAGTTTGAAGAACTGAAAAAGCAAATTACATAATCTAAAAAGCAACATTTAAATGATTTCTTCTTCAAAACCCTGTTTTGAAGAAGAATCAATCTCTAACATGAGACAAAGTCTAACAGATGGAAGGAAAAAGAAAAAGGTAGAGCTAAATGGAAGCATAAGAGAACAAGCCTTAGAATGTAGATGGGAAAGAAAACATGGCACCACAAAAAAAGTTTAATGCAGCTAGACAGTGACATGGTTCATAGCAGCAGTAGCACAAAGGTTAGGGCATTGATCAGTTGGAGTGTTCGACATGTGGCGAACACCTTAAGTGACATTTTCCACAACATTAGGGTGGTAGGCCTAAGATATGTAGTGCAAGGGAGATGCAGATTGTTGGGGATGTTGGTTAAAGTATTCCACGTATCTATACAACAATTGAAAATAAAAAGGAAAAACACCAAGTATCTATCATTGAGATGGATGGTAAGCTTTATGATCAAGTTATTTTTATTTTTATTGACCCTAGATCTAATCATAGCTATGTTAGTCCTGACTTGGTGAATAAGTGTGGTGTAAGCAAGGAATTCCGTGAAGAATCTTGGTTTGTGTAGTCGGCTATAGGTACAAAGAAGTCAATTCATCATTGGGTAAGAGCTTATGCATTTGATTCGAATAGTATGCCTACCACATCACAGTTAAATGTATTACCATTGGGATCATATAATATTTTGTTGGGCATGGATTGGTTATATCTTAATAGAACCAAGGTAGACTGCTATGAAAAAGCTATTGAGTGTATTGATGACAATGAGGAATCAAGAATATTGCATGGTAAGAAGAAAGTAACATTAGTTAGGATGGTGACAACTATGCAAGAAAATCATAGCCATGGGAAAGGGTGTATGCTATTTGCATTCTAGTGATAAGGATGAGGTTGAGGATGCAAATGTGTTGAATAGGTACCTAGTTTTGTAGTAGTTTCAGGATGTATTTTCTAAGGAAATTACAGAGTTTCCACCTCATAACGAGGTAGAATATTCTATCGAGTTAGTTCCAAGGGTAGCACCAGCATCAAAAGCACCTTACATGATGAGCACACCTTAGTTAGCTAAGTTAAGGTTCAAGTTGAAGAAATGTTGGACAAGGGATACATTAGGCCAATTGTATCCCCTTGGGGCGCACTAATATTTCTCGTGAAGAAGAAAGATGGTGCTCTTAGACTATGTGTTGATTACAAGTAGTCGAACAAAGTGACTATCAAGAACAGGTACCCTTTGCTGAGGATTCTTGTTCGATTAGCTGAAGGGAGCAGTAGTGTTCTCGAATATTGACTTGAGATTCTAATACCATCAGGTATGCATCAAAGTCGAGGACCTTTACAAGGTTGCGTTCAGGACTAGGTATGGGAATTATGAGTTTGTTGTTGTTCCATTTGGCTTAACTAATGCTCCATCTACATTAATGTGCTTGATGAATGGTATGTTATGTCCATATTTGGATAAGTTTGTTATTTTGTTCGTTGATGATATATTGGTATATCCTAAAAATGAGGAAGAGCATGGTGATAAATTAGCAGTAGTGTTGAAGTTGTTGAGGAAGTATCCGAGGTGTATGCTAAGCTCAACAAGTTTAGTTTCTTTTAGAGTGAGGTACACTACTTCGAACATGTTGTCTGCAAGCAGGGAAATGTAGTGGATCCAGAGAAGATAAGGGCTATCATGGAGTGGGTAGCTCATAAAAGCGTGGATGAGGTGAGATCATTCATGCGTCTGGAAGGATATTATAGGAATTTCATCAAGAAATTCTCATAGATTTCTTATCATATCACATAACTGGAAAGGAAAGGTAAGAAGTTTGAATGGATAGAGGATTTTGAGGCTAGATTTGAGAAA
Organism: Pinus taeda; assembly: GCA_000404065.3. Taxonomy (NCBI): domain Eukaryota; kingdom Viridiplantae; phylum Streptophyta; class Pinopsida; order Pinales; family Pinaceae; genus Pinus; species Pinus taeda. The sequence goes on along the minus strand of APFE030452080.1, from coordinate 10,181 downwards.
CATAAGTAGTTATTGACACACCACTATTTCATATTGCAGACCCGAACAAAGAGTTTGTGGTATGCACAAATTCTTGCAAGAGAAAGCTTTGTGGAGTCCTTATGCAGTATGGACAGGTGGTATGTTATGAGTCCCAGAAAGTAAATGAGCATGAGCAGAAATACCCAACACATGATCTTGATTTAGCAGTGATCATACATGGATTGAATATGTGGACACACTATCTTCTTGGTTGGAGGTTCGTACTTAGAACTGATCACCTTAGTTGAGGTATTTGAATGACCAGTTGAATTTGAGCACGAGGTAAGCTAGGTGGTTTGCCATGATCAACAAGTTTGATTTTGAGATTAGGGAAATCAAAGGTAAAGAGAAAAGGGTGGTAGATTCTCTCAGCAGGCAGGTATAGGTACATCATTTGGCAGCTATGAGCCCCGATGGGATAGACTTAATGGATAGGAACTTGTAGGAAGATCAGCAGGATGTTAGGTATATGGATATTCTGAACAGGTTGTAGTAGGGTACTGATATAGGTATTGGTGCAAGTATAGGTGAAGTTACATGTATAAGTAAATGTATAGGTACAGGTGGAATTACAAGTACAGGTATAGGTGGAAGTACAAGTATAGGTACAAGTATAGGTGCAGGTGCACAGGGTATTGATTATTGTATTACAACGGATGGATTGTTCAGGTTCCGAGAAGGGATATATGTATCAAATAAAGTGATCTCAAGAAGGTGATATTGAACGAGTTTCACGCGAAAGCTTATTCAGGTCACCCAAGTTATCAGAAGACACTCATAGCAGTGAATTCATTCCACTATTAGTTGAATTTGAAGAGGGGTGTAGCAGCGTTTTTGCTAAGGTGTTTTGGCTATCAGAGAGTGAAAGTAGAGTGTAAACATCCAGGTAGACTACTACCACTGATTGTGATTCCAGAATGGAAATGGGAGGTTATTTCCATTGATTTAATCATAGGGTTTCCTAAGATATTGTAGCATCATGATTCCATCATGGTCATTGTGGAAAGGTAAACAAAAGTTTCACACTTCATCCCTATGAAGTCTACATTCTCAACTAGCGATGTGGCACAGCTATTCATCAGAGATGTGGTTAGATTTCATGGTGGCCAAACAAGATTGTGTTAGAAAGGGATCTGAAGTTCAATTCCAAGTTTTGTAAGTATTTATTTGCAAGTTTAGACACAGAGTTGGCCTTTAGCACAACTTATGATCTGAAAATAGATTGAAAGATAAAGATGGTCAATGGGATATTGGAGGACATGTTGAGGATGTAAGTGATGCATCAGCAACGGAAGTGGGAAGAGTATCTCCCTTTGGTATAGTTCACATACAAAAACGGTTCTCAGGATTCATTGAGGATGAGTCCTTTTTAGGCCTTGTATGGGTAGAGTTTCAATACTCCTATCAGTTCGATTGATCTAGTTAGTAGGGAATTGATTGGACTAGATATGTTAGCAGACATGGAACAAGAAATGCTAGTGATCAAGAAGAATCTAAAGGTGGCACATGAAGACAAAAGAGTTATGTAGATAGGAACAAGTTGTTCAAGGAGTTCTAGTTGGGGAATATATGTACTTGTGCATCAAACCAAAGAATATCTCCTTACGGATTGGATCATGTGCCAAGTTGGCAGCACAGTTTTGTGGATCCTTCAATATCATTGAGAGGATTGGGCTAGTAGCCTACTAAATTGCATTGGCTCCGACAGTGAAATTCCATGATGTTTTCCATGTATGTTTGCTTAAGAACTATGTTAAGGATGTTGATCATGTGATTGACTAGTTTGTATTGCAAGTAGAACTAGATGGAGAATTCCAGCCAAATCCTCATCCGATATTGTAGAAAAAGTTTCTCATGTTCCATAATCAAGAAATTGAGCAACTTAAAGTGAAATGGAAGAACTTTGGGCCTGATGAAGCTACATGGGATATGGTGGATCAAATGTAGACTATGTATCCTTCCTTATTTGTTGGTTGACATGGTGTTTTGGTATATGATTTGGTATGGTGCTTGATATATTCTTTGATATTGTGTTTTGGTATATTATTCGATATGGTGTTTTGGTATATGCTTTGATATGGTGTTTTGGTATATGTTTGGATATGATGTTCTGGTATATGTTTTGGTACATGTTTTTGGTATATATTTTGGTGATATTTCTATATGTACACATGTATATGGATACAAATACCGCCATGAGATATGTTATAAATCTCCACTGACCGGTATGGTGTCATGTAATTATGATTATGTTGTCATTTTGCTATGTTATCGTGTGGTTATGTTATCATGATGTTATGATGTCATGTGGGTTGGCACTTAGCAGGAAGATCATTATGTTGAGTATGGAGCATGATTGTTTAGAGGTCTTTGTTTTAGCTGGATGGATACCCCAGGAAGTTTGTACACCCCTCCACGTAGGATGGTGTGAGGGGGACTTGTCCCCCCCACGTGGGTCCAGGGAGGGGGGAATCCCCCCAGTTGGGGTGTCCGGGGGCGAGTGGTCCCCCGATGGAGGTTCGAGGAAAACGACTCCGAAGCTAAAAACAGATGTAAATTTCCTTGTAAAAGTATAGTAATTTCTAGTCAATCTAGGTCATTCATTAGGCAAATGATCTGGTAGTAGAACTTATGATTAGTTTAGGGTTTTTTTTCCCTAGAGGGCACCCCTCTCTTTGTATGAGGAAATTGTATTTGAGGCTATGTAATAGACATGTCTTATGTGTGAGAAACAGAGAGGTGAGACTGCGAGAGAAAACAAAGGATATTACAGCAGATCTGTTGTAGGTTATGTCTCTTCATTTTGCTAGATAATAGAAAGGAAGCACTGGTTGTTCGGGGTGGACGTAGCCCAAACTGGGTCAACCACATATATCTTTGTCTCTCTTGTTTTATGCATTTTCTTTGTTTATATTTCTACAATCTTTAATGGGTTCCATTGCTCCGTAATATATAATTTTCTAACAATAGGTATCAGAGCCGAAGGTCTATTTGGCTGATAAACTCGCAGGAAAGAAGGGTTCCTCGTTCGAGTGGGAGCAATGGCAGAGGATGGTAAGTTTAGGGTCAAGAAATTTAATGACCAAAACTTCTCACTATGGAAAATGCAGATGGAATATTATCTATATCAGAAAGATCTGTACCTACCATTGCGCGGAAAAACAAAGATGCCGACGGGTATGACAGATGAAGAATGGAACCTTCTCGATAGAAAGGCACTCGAAACAGTACGGTTGTGTCTCGTACTTTCGGTTTCCTTCAACATTTTGAAGGAAAAAACTATAGAGGGTTTGATTAAGACATTTGAGAAACTCTATGAAAAACCCTCGGCCTCAAACAAGGTATTTCTTAGGAAACGATTATTTAATATGAAGATGTCGAAAGGTGGATCTATTGTAGACCATTTAAATGATTTTAATACTATTACAAGCCAGATATGTTCTGTAGGGGGAAGCCTTGATGATGAAGTTAGAGCTCTATTATGCTTATGCTCATTGCCAGAGAGTTGGAATGGTTTAGTAATGGCCACTAGTAACTCTGTTTCTAGATTTAGTACTTTAAAGTTTGATGATGTTGTCGGTGCTATCCTTAGTGAGGAAATGTGATGAAAAAGCTCTGGTGGGACATCGGGTAATGATTTGAGTGCAGAGTCTAGGGAAAGAAAAATGGAAAGAGGAAAGAGCTTAGGATATCACAATAAATCAAGGAAAGGTGGATCCATGTTCAGATCAGGGATAGTGTGCTAGAAATGTAGAAAGAAAGGACACCTAGAGAAAGATTGTAGATCTCAGAAGGGAAAAGAAGGAGATGAACATCAAGAAAATAATCATGAAGCAATTGTAACAAGTAAGGTGTTAAAAGATTCTTTGATTCTTTCTTTCGAAAATATTACTGATTCTTGGGTGGTAGATTTTGGGGCCTCATTCCATGCCACACCTGATAAGAAATATTTTCATGACTATGTTCAAGGAGATTTTGAACAAGTCCATTTGGGCGATGATAAACCCTATAAAATTGTTAGAATGGGTAAGGTTCTTGTAAAACAGTAGAATGGAAACCAATGGCTACTAAAGGAGGTAAGTCATATTCTATATCTAAAGAAAAATTTGATTTCAAGAGGGAAGTTAGGTAGTGAAGGTTGTGTGACAACTTTCATAGATAAAGCTTGGAAGGTTGCCAAAGGAGCCCTGGTAATAGAAAAAGGTGAAAAGGTTGGTACATTGTGTTTATGCAATGGTATTTCTAACTCTGTTAATGCTTTAACTTGCAAAGGAGTAGATGCAACATTATGGCATCATAGGCTCGGACACATGACTGAAAAGGGGATGAAGATTCTTCACTCAAGCAATTTGTTGCCAGGTCTGAAGAATGTTGATTTGGACTTCTATGAGAATTGCATTTATGGAAAACAGAAGAGATTCATATTTCTCATAGTTGGGAAAGGAAGGAAGAGCGAAGCATTAGAGCTTGTGCATATAGATGTATGGAGACCTGCTCAGGTATCATCTCTCGGTATCATTGATGATGCAAATAGAAAAACATGGATTTATTATATTAAGAATAAGTCTAATGTATTTGATACTTTCAAGAAATGGAAAGCCTTGGTTGAGATTGAGATAGGAAAGAAATTGAAGTGTCTCGGATCAAATAATGGAGGTGAATATTGCAACAAAGAGTTTGATAGGTATTGTTCAGAGCTTGGAATTCGTAGAGAGAAGACATTTCCAAGAAAACCACAAGGAAATGGTGTGTCAGAAAGGATGAATATAACAATCATTGAGCATGCAAGGTGCATGACATTGCATGCAAGATTGCCTTTACAATTTTGGGCAGATGCTGTAGATATTGTTGTTTATCTAATAAATAGAGGGCCTTCAAGTTCCTTGATGGTGGTGTTCCAGAGGAAGCATGGACAGGTAAAAGGTAAACTACTCTTTTTTAAAGCCTTTTGGTTGTGAGGCCTTTGTCCATATTGATAAAGAAAATAGAACAAAGCTTGAGGCAAAGTCAAAGAAATGTACCTTTATTGGATAGGGTGTTAATGATTTTGGTTATCGCTTATATGATTACAAAAATCACAAAATAATTAGGAGCAAAGATGTAATATTCAATGAAAAGGTCTTGTATAAGAATTAATTGTAGGAAAAGAAATAGGAAAAAGAAAACAAGGAATACACAGTTCTTGATGAAATCACTAAAAAAGTAAAGGTGCCTAAGAATAATATTAATCAACAACCATAATAACAGCAACCACCACAATAGTAACAGGCACCCCAAACACCTGAAAGTGTTGTTAGAAGATCTACAAGGATAAATAGACCCCCTGAATGATACTCTCCTTCATTATATTATTTATTGTTGATTGATTATGGTGAACCCGAATGTTATGAAGAAGCAATGCAGGTTGAAAGTAGGAAGAAGTGGGAGGTAGCCATGGAAGAAGAGATGGACTCCTTAATGCATAACCAGACTTGGGACTTATTCAGGTTCCCTGCAGGAAAAAATACATTGAAGAATAAATGGGTTTACACGCTGAAGGAAGAAGATGGAGGAAAATAGAGGTACAAAGCTAGACTTGTGGTGAAGGAGTTTGCACAGAAGAAAGGTATTGATTTTGATGAAATATTTTCTCCTGTTGTTAAAATGACTTCAATCAGAACTATTTTAAGTCTAGTAGCAGCTGAAGATTTGCATCTTGAGCAGTTAGATGTAAATATAACCTTTCTCCATGGGGATTTGGAGGAAGAGATATATATGCAGCATCCACAAGCAGATGAGGTGAAAGGGAAGGAGAAACTAGTGTGCAGGTTGAAGAAGAGCTTGTATGGCTTAAAATATGCTCTAAGGTAGTGGTATCTAAAATTTGACAATTTTATGTCTGAACAAGGTTATACTAGATGTCACTATGATCATCGTGTTTATCTAAAAAAGAAAAATGATGGCAGCTATATTGCATTGTTATTGTATGTAGATGACATGCTTGTTGCAGGGTCTAACTGTTAGGCCCCTATACTACTAGAGTAACCCCTTATTGTTATTAGTACAACCCACTTATTATATTGATGTACCCATGTAGTGTCCATATTGTTACTATTGTGCCCCATAGAAGCCCACTATTGTTATTATTGCACCCTTACATTATCATTGTTATGTAGGCTTTGATTATGTTATGACCCCTTAGACTCCTATATATAGAAAGGAGGTATTTTCAATTGTATCATCCAAGAATTTTTCATTTATGTAATGTAAAGGAGGCTTCGCCCTCGAAGAGGCTGAATTCTAAGGCGTTGATCTATCTTTTCTATCTTTCTTGAAGCTGGTTTCATAACATTTGGTATGAGAGCTTTGGATTCTAGGGTTTCGCTGCTCCAAACAGGACATCGTGGTATTTTCACTATAACTTCTTTTCTGTGATGTTGCAGAAGATGAAAACAAAACCCATTTGAGACGACATCGCGCTGAAGATTCGGTCCGAATTCCAGAGCTTTTTGTGCTAGATTCATGGAGATATGATCTGAGGAAGTTGGTCTTTCTGCAGACTCCTGAATTACATTCCAAACAGGTGATCTGGGGAAAAGTGTCATAACTTTCCCTTTGGGCATCAGGTTGAAATTTCGTAAGAATTTTTAGAAAGAGGACGGACTGTAGTTTCTCGTATATCATTTTTAGATCCAAACATCGAAACAGTGACTCATGGTACATCGTACAAGTTTGCTCTACTGAACTAGTCTATAATCAGGTCATCTTGGGAGATTGTGTATAACTCTTTCTTGGAGAATCCAATTTGGATAATATTGGGGGCATTGGAAAGAGGATGCAGAGGGCTACTACAAATCACAATTTTAGAACTTAAATATATGAAAGAATAGAGTTACAGTCGTTTCAAGATCGAGCCCCTAAAATCAAGAAAAAGCAAGATGAGGAAGTTTGATGGAAAGGATCCGGTAAATTGGATACTTCATATGGAGCAATATTTTGATCTACATGGTGTACCACTATTACAAAAGGTATGTATTGCATCTTCATATTTAGAATTGGATCAATTTTTATGGTATAAAGGGCTTTGTTCTCGTAAACAACTTTTTACGTGGTCAATATTCATGGAGGAAATGATAGCACATTATGAGGATACAAAGAGTAGCACCTTCTTTAGAGCAACACCACAACAATTGGAAATAGTAAAAGGGCTTTGTGACATATTGGAAAGTAAAATTATGACAACCAGGAAGTCTATCCCTCACAACTATAAAGATGGAAGTGTTGTTTCTCCTAGCCTTCCACAACCTACAAGGGTTACACCACAACAATTGGAAGAGAAAAGAGAAAAAGGGCTTTGTTAGAATAGTGATAGAAAATGCACTAAAGGTCATAAGTGTACTGAGAATAAATTATTTTACATAGAGTATGAAGAGGAGGAAGAAAAGGATCAAGAAAAATTAAAAGAAGAGGATATACTCCAGGACCCAACCCTAGAGAAAGAAGAAATGAATTAGACCATATCTTGTAAAGCATTGGCAAGAATTACCACTCCTTAAACTCTCAAGATAGAAGGAAATATCAAGAAGAAAAAGGTGCAAGAAGTGAAAGATCACATCAAGAAAGAAGAAATGAATCCAACCGTATATTGTAATTCATTGGTCGAATTACCACTCCTCAAACTATCAAGATAGAAGGACATATCAAGAAGAAAAATGTTCAAGAAGTGAAAGATCACATC
>APFE030452079.1:0-10284 GCA_000404065.3 Pinus taeda | reverse complement strand
CCTCTACCCACTTGTTTGATAATTTCCTCCTACGGGAGGTCTCTCCTTCAGTGGATGTTTCCACCCTATCTCCTCTCTGCTTCTGCTTCTCCATTTGTGGTTGCTCCATAAGTTGTTGTGGCTGCTTCTAAGGCTGCATGTTGAGAGGTCTAAATGGTCCCTCTCAACCACCAAATCTCTAGTATCTTCTTTTCTCCTCAACGATTTTCATGAATGAGCTAAATCTAATTTACTCATACTATTGTTGCTACTGTTCCCCTACATTTTCCGCATTGTTTCTGCAACTGCTGCAATAATGCATTTGACTTTTCCAAATCTTGCAGTGCTAGATTCCATAGGGTTGCTCCCTCTGAAACTAGACTCCCTCTAAGTCTCGATCTCCCTATGGGAAATATATTTGCCCCCGAAACTTCCAATATCGACAATCAAAAACTTTTTTTGTGTCACTAAACATTAGCTCATTGATCAACCCACTAGGAGCCTTCTAGCTCCATTAAGAAGTTTGCACAAAAGATCTTATGGATATTCCCTCAACTAGAGCTCCATCAATTTGCAATTCGAAATTCACATGCAAGGAGAATTTCAAATTCTTTTGTTCTATTGTGATTTCATCTGCAATACCATGTAGAAATTTCTACAAATTTACCAGTGATATCATGTGGATATTTCTACAAACCTAACTCTGATACCATGTAGAAATTCCTTGTAGATTCAAACCACTAATTGTAATTTACTAAAACAATACACTTGAATCTACTCTACTCATCACATGAAATAATTAAACAATCGAGAAATCACGGAGCATAGAAGAGAAAGAATTCAATCAACACATTACACAATTATTCCCATGGAAAGCCACAACTAAAATCCCTTGCTATCTATATATTGCATTAGTAAGGAAATACGAGAAGATTACAATATTTTTCTCAAGCCTGAATAACCTATGCATTATCTCTATCCGTCCCACTGATTCCTAGACAAGCCTTGGATGAATACAATATTCTTTGCTAAACCTTGAGCTCAACTAGCACAAATATTTTCTATCCTTTGCTTAACTCACTGCCTTTGGCCAACACTTAGACAAATTCCTAGCCTTCCAAGCTCCTAATTCCTTGCACTATTCAATGAGGAATTGGGCCCTTATTTAATAGGAATTTTCATCGTTTAAATTTTGAAGTTCCTTTAGGCTCTTCCTCTAACTGCATGCACCATCTCTACAATTCTAACGAGTATACAACTAATAGTATATTGTCCCTGAACTCAAATATTAGCTGGGTCTTTCCCAGATGTAACATGCATGAGTTATTTATGAGTGAATCTTCAATTTACTAGTTTATCACTTCAAGAAACACCACATTGCGCTTCATGCAACACCACATTATAATTTAGGAAGTACCACACTACACTTCAGGCATCACCACACTCGACTACATGAAACACCACATTATTAGACCTTCCATTAGTTCATCCATTAGTTGGAACTAGTTTAATTGACTTTATCTCAATTAAACTGAATTAATTAATTACAACTCAAAATAAAATCAACCAGGGCTCCTATAATGTCGGAGACACTCTACATGACTCTAGTTACACCCTCAACTCGAATTAACTAAACCACCTATGTCAAATTAACTTAGTTGACTAATACAAGTTGTCATGAGCTATGGGATTATAATTTTATTCCCAATTTAATTCAAGGACAACATTAAATTAAGATTTGCTTGTTGCATTTTTAATAGAGGTGTTATATAACCTTGACTGATTTTGACCTCTTATATGCTTTTAGATCGAGACTACTCAACCATAAATTAAACATACTAATAATCTCTAAACTCACATAACCTAATAAACAAAAAACAAAATTATAATCTTTTTAATTTACAAATTTTCGAAAATTATTTTTTAATATAAAAATAAATTTAACATAAACTTTAAAATTAAAAAAATTTAATTTAAACTTAAAATTAAAATAAATATTTAGATTTATTCAATTTTTAATGAAAAATACAAAATTGAAAAAACTTTATACTAAAAATGAGTTTATATTTAAAAATGACATGAATAAGAAATTGTAACTTTATTACCTTTATTTCCACATCAACGTAAAACATAGAATTGAAAAAACTTGGTATTAAACTAACTAGTTATATCAACGAATTGAAGAAAGGCCCCAAGCTAAGTTGGATCTCGAATGATGTTGATATTATTTTGCTTGTTGAAACTTTGGATCACAAAGAATCTAAGGTCCCTAACATAGATGGCTTTACATTATGATCTACTTGGAATAAGTGATCCTCCCGTAGAGGCATTGGGGGTATAGCTTGTTACATTAAGAATAGCATCTCTCCCCATGCTAAGATTTATAATAACGACCCTTACAACTGATATAGTTGGATAGAAATTACTGACATTTATGATAAAAATACCTACATAATAATCTGTTATTCCCCCCCATCAATTCTAACTTATATAAGAAAAAGGGTCTAGATAAAAATAGTCCTTACAATGGTTTAGAGATTGATATTTCTAGCCTAAGGAATGAAGGCAATGTCCTTTTGATGGGTGACTTTAATTCTTGAAGTTCAAGCAACCAAGCTATTTTCTAAGCAATCATTCCAACCCTAATCCTGTTTAGTTAGACGAAGACCTTCCTCTGGCTAGCCGGTACAAAAGGAGCTCTGAAGACCTTGGGGAGAATTTGTTTGGGCCGGAGCTAGTCATGCTCTATAGTGTTCAGGATCTCATAACTTCCAACGGTCTAAAGAAGTGGCCCAATTCTAGCCAGATGACTGCATCCATGGGCTTGGTAGCAACGTGGTAGACTATGTTATCTCAGATCTCCCTCTATATAATGAAATAACAAATTTTGACATCTTCAACGACCACGAACTTGACTCTGATCATAAGCCTTTACTTATAACTCTCAATTTTGTCATGCATAGAGATCCCATAGAAGATAATCCTTATAGCCAAAAGAAGTTAATATTTGATAGAAATAAAAAAGATCTCTTTCTAAATGAATTAAAAATAATTTGCTTCATTTATCTAGTATAGACAACATCGAAGATCTCTATCATAATATTACTACAACCCTCCCATATTCTATTAACAATTTCTCGATTCAACTTTCAAGTAATAAAATAAATAGCAAAACTAACCCATGGTATGACAAAGATTGTAAAAGTGAGAGGAGAGCAATTAAGTTATTGACGAATCTCTTAAAATTGGCAAGATAAAAGTATAAAAAGCCCTAACTAAAAGGAAAAAAGGCAACATATTCATAAAATACAAGAGAATCTCTTGCACCTCTCTAAGGTAGCTCCTAAGAAATTTTAGAGGCATATTCTAACTAGGAAAACTAAAGATAATAATAAAATTGCTTTACACGACTGGAATTCCTATCTTAAAAAGCTTTATGAATATCCAAATGCCATCGATAACTTTGAAACCTTTCTCATAAGGAAATAAGTTTTCTCATTAGAAGACATTGATTTTGTGGTTAACCGCTTGGCTAATGGGAAATCTAAGGACATTGAAGGTTACCAGGGGGAAATCTTAAAAATTGGAGGTCATGTCCTCATCCCCCACAGTCACAAGCTATTCAATCAAGCGGTCAAGCAAGGGTTCCCTAAACCATGGACTCAAAGCCTCATTATCCCTATTTTTAAAAGTGGGGATACAAATAACCCCTCTAATTATCGGACAATTATGATCAACCCTCTCCTAGCCAAGTTATATGGTATTATTTTGGAAAGGAAGTTGAGCATATGGCTTAAAATTGAAGGTAAGCAAGATAATGGCCAAGAGGGTTTTAGAAAGTAGCACTCAACAACAGACCACCTCATTATGCTTAGGATCATTATGGAGAAATGCCGCAATGATAAATCCAATCTCTTTTGTTGCTTTGTGGACTTTAGAAATGCTTTCGATACGGTTCCTAGAAACAACTTTTGGAACATATTAGAAGAACTAAAGGTTCCTTTTGAGTTGAGAGCTACCTCTATAAGGTTATACAAGAATGTATTTGCCAAGTTAAAGCACAATGAGTGGTGGTCAAAAGACATTAAGTGCAATATCGAAGTTAAACAAGGTTGCCCCCTATTTGCATTTACATCGACAAGCTAGAAGGTTGTTTAGAGGACACAGCATGTGCTGGCACGATTTTAGCATGGGTAATGATTGTTAACACTGAAAACAAAAAAAAGTTTATTAGATTATCAATACAGGACACTTACACTAATTTTATGTATAAATAGTAACTTGGAGGAAGTGTTTCTACAAGTACCTAGGAATTGATTACTTCTCACAAGCTCACTACAGCTATAGCATTGAGAAAATGGATTAATGGGGGGATGGAAAGCTATTTTTGGGTGTTGAAATATTGTTAAAATCAAAAACCTTGTAATGTGGGATAGAAAGAAGTTCCTCTTTGAACTTTAGTCATCGATTGTCTTTTTGGATGGAGGTTTGGGGTATGTATAAGGTGATCTCCTAGGAAATCCTAAGAAGGATTGAGCAAATCAGGAAGCATTTTATAATTGTACCTCAAAAATTTAAAGCAAACACCACCTATCTATTCTCCTTATAGAGTGCAGTTCTTTCCCCCGTACTGTTTACAAGGCATCCAAAACTCAATAACATAAAGACCAAGACTTCCTTAAGGCTAGCTTTAAATTCCAGCAAAACCACCTTAGGCTCAAACGAGGTTAGTATAAAGACACCAGGGTTTGGTTAAACCATTGGGAGATCGATGAGAATGTTGCATTGCAAAACATTAATAACATTAAAAATATTGTTACTTCTAAGTTCAAAGAAAAAATGTGGTGTGAGAAAGATTTAGCAGCTAAAAAAAAATTAAGATATTATAAGGAGGTCATCAACCCCATCCTAGAAGATCAAAAGTATTTCTCTGTTTAACTAGCTCAAAGAAGAAAATTAATATAGCCAAGATTATAACGTACTCTCATGATCTCCATAGTGAAATGGGTCGTTGGGCAGCTCCTAAAACAACATGGATGGAAAGATTCTGCCATCTCTATAAGAATACGAACATCGAGGATGAAAATCACTTCCTCTTAGAGTGCCCCGCTTACAACCACATTAGATCTCAGTTTCAAAACCTTTGTTGCAATACTGACCTTCCTAGCCTTTTACCTTGTCAAAATTACAGTGAGCTCCAGAGGCTTCTCTCCAAGCTTTTTGAGCATAGGAATAAAATCTTAAATCAAACTAAATAATTGGTTTCTTTAGGTCCAATAGACCAAAGTTTGGTCTCAGTCGAGGTTAACCACCACCATCATCATTTTAAAATGAAATCAATAAGAAATTATAACATTCTCTTATTGTTGAATAACTTAAAAAAAATTGTTCAAATATGTTATGCTGTGCTTTTACAGAAAGTTAAAAATAATAATATAAAATTTTATATTTATATTTAATTAAAAAAAATATAATAATATAATATATATTTTTAACTTTTTTTATATTTTTGTAATTTATATTAATATTATTTTTTTATTTAAAAATATATTTGAAAATATCAATATATATATAGTATATATATATATTAATAAAATTAAAAAATTATTTATCTAAATTTATTTCAAAATTATAAAACATTTCCCCAAAAAAATTACCAATAAATAAATATAGTTAAACCACTCAGCTAACCTCCCATATCCGGGAACCAAATGCAATATAAGACGTTGTAGAGGCAGAATTTATAACAAAGTGACTCCTAGATTGTTCTGAGTGGACAACGCCACTTACTGGATTTGGTTGCTGAAGGACTTGCACTGTACCACATGCCCACCGTCCGCGTTCTTCACCCCAGCTCGGAGATATTGATATATAAACTTTAAATGATGTATAAAAAATTAATTAATTATTCTAATAATTATTCGTTTTTAATTTTATATGATATAATTTAACATATATTATATTTAATGAGTTAATAATAATATTTTGTTTATAATATATTATTATAAATTTACTTTTTTTCATATAAAGTTTAGAAGTACGTTATTAAGATTTTTTGTTCAATTGAGTAATAATTTAATATTTTGTTTTTAATATATTATTTAAATTTTATTTTTTTTGCATATTTAAAGTTTAGGGTAGGTTATTACAGATTTTTTTGTTAATGCAGTTTGGGAAAAATTATGATTCGGAAAATTCAAGGAAAAAGTCTAGCCATACTAAAAGTTTTGGTAGTCTATTTTCACGGTTAAAATTAAATTTAATTTTAATTTTTAATTTAAATAAGATATTATAAAGATTTTAGAAAAATAACTTATTATAAATATTTATAATAATTGAAATACACATTCTCAACTAAAATTTTAATATAGATTTAAAATTAAAATTAATGCTTGCATTTGATTCATTTTACAAAAATTAAAGAATTGAAAAAACATAATATTAAACTAACAATACATATGAGTTTATATCATTTCATGTGGAGTTCAAGAAAGATGGACCAAATTAATCTCCCATAGTGAAGTTTAAGGGGTAATTGTTAGGAGTGTTAGCATATAATTGACTTGGTGATAGAGTCAATTAACGTTTTTATGTGGACTTCAACAAAATGGACCAAGTTAATCCACCCAACTGAATTTCAACGGGTAGTTAGTTATTACCTCTAGAGCTGCTATGGTACAGATGTCAATTAACTCGGTCAAAATAAAATAAAATAAAAATAACTCTATATTAAAGTAAATTTTTTTATGTGAACTTCAACAAAGATGAACCACATTAATCTCCCCTAATGAAATTCAAAAGGGTAATTGTTAGGAGCATTAACTTACAATTGGCTTGGTGATAAAGTCAATCAATCTCCTAGAAAAGAGGGGATATAGTTATTAGTTACCTATGTATTCCATACACGTTAACGTTTTTATGTGGACTTCAATAAAGATGGACCAAGTTAATCCCCCAAATGAAGTTCAAGGGGGTAGGAAACACTATGGTAGAGATGTTGTAATGTTATGTCATAGACATTTAATTTGATCAAAATAAAATAAATTAAAAATAACTCTATGTTAAAATAAAAATGTTATCATATTTTCTTTATTTTATTAATTTTTGTTGGGAAGTGGAGTTAAACATGATTTGGTCAAGTTACTGTTGGTTTGTGAGCTCCAGGTTTATGAAAGCTCATGGTATTGACCCATGGTATTCATGTGGAATACATGCTATTTAAGGAGAGGAATTAGGTGAATTAAACCAGCATCAATCTTAACTCTGAATATACCAAGCGCAGAGAATGCTCAATTCTCTTTGCATATCTTTAGTAAATCCAGAGTTAAGCTAGATATAAACTTTGCTCATAATATTTTCCTTATGTAATATAGACTATTGAAATACATGATATTTCGTTTGTTAAAATAACTCTCTAACGCAGAATAGTAAATATGTTCTTAGTATATGTTTTTCACTATAATTTTCCCAATATTATTTGTGTTGCTATCATATCTTAATGTATCTCTCTCATAGAGTGAACTTACTCGTATCTGATTTATCTATTTTTATAACTTGGAGACGAATCAGAGCCATAGTCCCTTTAAGTAGCATTTAGTATCAAGTTAATGTTCTCATCTAATTGTGGCCACAACAGTAGGAACCGGCCAAAGCAAAATGTGGATAAAAAAATAAGGGTTTCATCCCGCCGAATGAAAATCGAAGTCACACGTTGGACATGTCATTTTTCCAATTTTCTAATTTCCCCAAGTTCAACAGGCTAGAGATAGTCTTTCTCTTTTGTTGATCACGCAAATATTTCCTCGAAAAATTTCACAATCATACCAAAGAAAAGTATAAATGCGAGGATGTTTCACTTTCTGTTCTTGTAAACCATGGAGCACTTAAGGGTTCTCGACTATTCTATTAATGTCAAATATTAGAATATTTGTTCTCAATACTTATTGATCTGGATGATGTTAATATTATTTGTTCTCAATACTTATTGATCTGGATGATGTTGATATTATTTAGGGTAGAAATTCTGTGATAGGAAGTGGAGTGCCTTCTAAAAGATCAAGACGCCTGATTTCTAAAAAAATAAAGTTTGCACCCTAAATATTAACATTTCTAAAAACTTCTAATGCAAATGCCAACCAATATTCTGACTTTCCCATAAATGGAACGGAGAAATTGTATAAGAATATGAAGTCTAACCAATATTCTAACTTTCCCATAAATGGAACGGAGAAATTGTATAAGACCCCACATCTGGTATTCAAGTATCTGTAGAATTTCTTTATGATTATCAACACACAAAACACTTTTCTGTATAGTTATCAAATTCCAATTCTATTAGATACTAAAAAAATTGACTACCTAAAATATCAAGTTTATTTTTTTTAATTTTTTAAAAACTTGTATATATTTTTACTTTACATCTTTTTAACTAATTATTTATAAATTAAAACAATTAAAAATATTATACATGTATCAAATATAATATTATTTTATAACAAAAACTATAAAATTGTATAATCTTTACAAAAGTGAAACAACATCAAATCATAAATTTAATATAATTAATAACTAAAACCTAAATCTCTCATTTTACATTTTGCAGATTTTGTCTCTTCATTGCATTTTGTTGAAAGTGCACTATGCTCGTGTCCATTTGACACAGAAAACACAGTAATTGGTATCATTTATGAGGCACGTCAGACTATAAAAAACTTTTAAAACTGTGAAATACTGCATTGGGAAGCTGAACAAATTGCCTGACGTTTGCGAGGAAAGGCTTTAGCAGAGAAACGACCTAGTAGGTGATTTTTTTAGTTTGGCAGATCTACAGCATATGCAATGGACACACTACCTGGTAACCGTTTGCAATAAGGGTGACCTACTCTCGTCGCGAAGGCATGTGAGCATGAGAGTAGGTCAGCCTTATTGGTAACGGTCAGCAGGTAGTGTGTCCATAGCAGACGCTGTAGATTTGCCAAACTAAAAAAATCCCTCGCTAGGTACTTGCTGTGAGAAAGCCAGCAATTTGTTCAGCTTCCCAATGAAGTATTTCACAGTGGCCTCAATGGGGGACCAAAAATGAAATTGGAGAACATTAATCATTAATGCGGCAAACGGCGCCGCACACTGTTCCCATGTCATTAAGTTTAATGTGAGTCTGCCGGAGTTGGTAAGACTCATTATTGATTCTCTTGTGAAGAGTCTTCGTTTTTCTGTCATGGTATCGGAGCTCAGGTGAGCTGCTTGGAGGAGGCCGAGGACGTGAGTGGCAGTGGCGAGTTCCCGTGCTTGTGCAAATCGTGTGAAGCCGAGCAATTTGTATAACCCTGGGTGGTGCCGGCTCAGTGGTGTCAAGAGTCGGAGTCTGCGTGGAAGAGTGATAGAGCGAAGAGCATTTACGAGACTTGTGATTTATTATTAGGAGCGTTGATATCCTTTCGTGTAGTTGTGGAAACGTGCCGCCAACCCTTTTGAGCCACACATGTGGAGGAGGCGCAGTGTTGTTGGAACGTGAAGCTGTGGGTGCATTCTACAACTGACTGCGGTCTGGTTTATGGTTTATTAGAGGCGTAGTGAGCCTTGTGTTGGGTCGCGTTCGACTGAGTGCCCACTGCGCTGAAGCTTGTGGATGAAGCCACCGATATGTGGCATCCCCTGTGGAGTGTAGCAGTTACAGTGGAAGTTGTAAGGCGTCTATAGAACTGTGTTGTGAGAAGTGAAGGCCTGGTCTAGTCGTGACTGTGTGAAATTGCTGAGCAGCGTTGAGTTGTTTTCCGAGCGGAAGATTGGTGTGGCCTGTCGCTGCGTAGTGGGTGACCGGTTTTCTGAATCATTCGATTGACATGATACCTTGGTCGTAGCCTGTAATATTTCCATCTTAGTAGGGTCAGAGTCTGATTCCTATATTCCTCTATTCCTTAGTCCATGCAGGATTGCTCAGTTTGTTCTCAACTTAGCTTCTTTCTTGATATGAATGTTTGAGTATTCTGGACTTAGGCAAGTGTGCAACAATCTTAGACCAGCTGCAAAACCCCCATGAAATACTCCTCAATTGTCTGGAATTTGCATTCACGGTTAACAAGAAACAAGAACAACTCAAAAATCAAAATCACCTGTTACCGAGCTGGGAATGGAGATTGATAGTGAGTTGCTCTTCATATTCTGATAAATCCCTTGTTTCAGGTCTGGTCTTGGGT
Organism: Pinus taeda; assembly: GCA_000404065.3. NCBI lineage: Eukaryota > Viridiplantae > Streptophyta > Pinopsida > Pinales > Pinaceae > Pinus > Pinus taeda. The sequence goes on along the minus strand of APFE030452079.1, from coordinate 109 downwards.
AATTCGTCCACTTTAATTTATAGTTCTTATTGCATCTGAGCAGGCTTGCAAGAAAAAAAGACTCTACATTTCTCATTAGGACGCAGACTCAATAAAGAAACCATATATT
>APFE030452078.1:1454-13753 GCA_000404065.3 Pinus taeda | reverse complement strand
TCCTTTCAATGTTACAATACATATTTATACATGCCGAAGCATCCAATACCATGGACTGAAAACCATAGGTAGGTTCGCCCAACCTAATATAGGGTCCAAAAAAAAAAATTTTCGGGGCGCTGCCCCGAAACCCGTAGACGGGGGCTACTCGCCCCCCTCAAACCCCCCGGACAGGGGGGGTTGCTACCACCCCTGTGACCCCCCCGTTGCACAATTGGCACAACGAAGGGGGGGCTCTGCCCCCCCTCTAACCCCCCGGTTCACTACAAAGGTTAGTCGTGGAAAGAATATAACACAACCCAACAAGCATTGTGTAGAATTTTATCATGAATGTCCAAGCTGATGTAGAAAGGGACTACACTAACATCCTAATATTTTCCTTCAACCTCAAGCCCAAACAATAACTCAAGTCAGTCATCAGCCAAATTGACAGTGTCAGTCCCTTCCCCTATCTTCAAGTTTTTATGACTAGTGACCTGTATGCATTTTTATTAATTAATTCAGTGAGAGAAATAGAAATATTTACGTTAGCCAGTTAATTTTCATAATTGTGTTTTGATATCCTTATTTGTAGTCTTCATAGTCTAATGGAATGCTTTCTAGTTCTGAGAGTAGGAAAATGTCTTGCTCTTCCTTAGTTAGGAAAATGTGTTCAACTTCAGTTTCCTCAAACAAATTTATTGATTTTCCTTGGGATATTCAAGTATATTGACTTCCTCATATGCATAGTTTTCTTGAAATGGAGGTCTAATCTGTTGTTGATCATTTTGGCCTCTTTGCTCTCTTTGTTTAATCTGAGGCTGGTTTTTTCTAAAATTTGGGTTTCTAATTTGGGAACCACCTTGGTTTTCCCTTTGAGGGGTTCTATTAGCTATAGAAATTATCTCCATAATTTTCTCCATTGGACTTAATAAAGTGTCCAATTTAACATCAGAGGAAGAAGAAGAATGTTCCTCTTTTATAGTAACTCTCCTTTCAACTTTCATTCTAGCACTCTTTGCTAACATATTGGCTTCAACACTAACTGCATTTATATGCATTTCCTCAAGGGTTGCAGGGTTTCTTTCTCTTAATTGGTAAGACATATAAGGGTCAAAACCATCTGGGAATTTAATCAGGGCTAGCCCCGAAGGAGGTTGTATTTTTTTAGGGATAGATTTATAGACATTGTTAAATCTAATATAATAGTCTTGAACTAATTCACCTTAGGCTCTTTTGATACTTTCATACTCTACTAAAATTTGTAGAGGGTTCTTTTTCACTTCCCATCTTCTAAGGAAGGTGTCATGAAATTGAGAAAGATCTAGAATAGAGTTGGATGGTAACCCTTTAAACCATTGCTTTACCTCAAGAGTGAGACTTTGAGCAAAAAATCTCATTTTCACATCAGCATCATCTATCTCTTGGAGGTCTAAATAGTCATTCATTTTACCAATATGTTTTTGAGGTGTTTTGGGTCTAGTTCTATCAAATTGAGGAATCCTACTTTGGTAATAATGAGGCATTGCATTGAGTTGTGGAGGTAGGACAAAGGGGGCATATCGAGCTTCCATGATTGGTGCTTGAGATGTAGATGGGACTATAATAGGTGTGGGTATGGAAGGTATAAAAGGTGGTGCAATTACACTTTGTTGTGTTGATATAGAAGTGGTAGTGGTTGAAGATGAAGTGAGTGTAGTGAAAATGGGGGTGATTATTAGAGGTGCAGTAGGAATAGAAGGAATAGAAATAGGAATAGAAACAACAGGAAACTCTAAAGGTGCAGAAATAGTAGGAATATCTAAAGTGGTAATATGAACAACAAGAATTTCAAATGGAGTAGAAAAACTAGGTGGAACTATTTGTGGGCTTCATGATGAAGTAGTAGAAGAAGAATGTGAGGATTTAAGTGATTCAGGAGACTTCTATAAAGCTTGATCTATTTTAGACACCAACACTTCAAGTTTGTCAAATTGTTTGATGACATCATACTCAGAGTCCGATTTCACAATTTTATGCTTTGGAATGTAGGGTTTTAAGATTTTTTCACCAAAAACAGTTTCAGCTACAAAATTGTCATATTTAGTTCGGAAAAGTCTATGTTCAAATGGTAAATCAAATTCTAATTCATATACTATTTCAAAGCCTTCAAGAAGAGTGTTAACCCGAGGGAGAGGAAATTACTTACCTAGCTCTCAGCTAAACTTTTCCTTCTAAGAATTTTTTCTGGATTATCTACAATTTTTAGTGGATTTGGATCTGGATTAATGTTATTATAAATTATTTCAGGAGCCAAACATACTATTAAGTATTCATAGAAAATATATATACAAATTTTTAAGTGGAATACAACCTTAAATCAAAATCTTTTTCTAAGCCACAAAACCTAGAAATAAGTTTTTAAGTGTTGAAACAAAATTTTACAAGGGAAAAATTTATAACAATTGATTTTTTTGAAGCCCCCAGTATGGTTGCCAGGATGTTAGCGCTTCGTAATTTCTTAAGTATGTGAAAGAAATTGCAAAGGTAACCACAAAACCACTTTTAATTTTAGAAGCTATCCCTTCTAAACTTAGAAAGGGATCTCTTTAGGAAATTTAGCTTTGTTTTCTTTGTAGGATTTTAAGCTGTATGTGAAAGTTCAAGGTTTGGTTTTTAAAATGGTTTGTTTGGAATAGTAAGGAAATCCATTGGGAAATGGAGTCAAAGGGGCTTAGAGTATTCAATTTTCAGAAATATCAAGCGTAAGTGTAACAGGGAAAGGTAGGCACACTACTGGATATTTGAAATTTGTGAAATGGAGAAGGAAGAAAAGATTAAGATTCACTTTACATATAGAGCATTGTTACCTGAATTCTATAGTTAAATTTCAATTGAAAACATTGGTAGTTCTTTAAGCTAGCACAAAGTGTATCAAAACAATTTTTGAATTTTTTTTCTTAAAACAATCAAGAACTAAATGACATATGAAAAAGAAAAACAAGGTTACAGCAAGAATAACGTCACCACACAGCTGTGACACATGAATTGTGTAACAAATATCATGTATTAATTCAAATGACCACTTGAGCTTAGTAAAACACTTTACAATGAATGGTAGTGATTCTCTGTATGAGTCCCAACACCGATACTTCAAATTTTGAAGTACTTATAAAAATTCTATATCTTGACATAAAATATCAAGATTTATTACAAAATATCTATAAAAAAATTACAAAAAAAAAAAAAAAATTATAGGAGATATGAAACTGATGTGGTTGTTGGAACTATCCTCGAGGGTGGTTGTTGACGATTGGGCCTGAAGAAACGATGTCCTACTATCTTGTTGTTGGAGGTGAAACTGTTTTACTCCATTAGTTCACATAATTTATCCCAACGCTCTTCACTTGGGATAGAAAACTTTATTAACTTCATGTAAGTCTCATCTACCTCAGTATACTTTTGAAAAGTAGGCTTAATGAGAAACATGTGTTTGATCTTGTGCTTAATGAACAGGTCAAACTCTATATCCTCCATAAAATCCTTCCCTTTGATGCTTTAATTTCTGCAAACTTTGATTTATCTTGGGAAATAATGTATAGCTTATGCTAGTAGTCCTTTAAAATGATTAGTTGGTCTCCATTTCCTATCAGTCCTGGCAGTTATTTTAGATAAAGTGCATTAAACTTCCTATGAAAATTATGGACACTATAATCCAAGTTATGAAATTTGTTTTCTAATTGCAGCATCAGGTTCCTCTTAGTCAAGACCCTTCTCACCTCTAAAATTGTTTATGTTCTATTTGCAACTTCTAATTATGAAATTTGTTTTCTAATTGCAGCATCATGTTCCTCTTAGTCAAGACCCTTCTCACCTCTAAAATTGTTTATGTTCTATTTGCAACTTCTAATTCTTCTAAATCCTCCTTGGTTTTTTAATTTAAGATCCTTATCAGGGTTGTAGCTTCTCCAACCTTCTGTTCCAAATTTCCCTTTACCTCTGCAACTGCTTCTTTTGATTTCCTAATCAACTCTTGTTGTTCAAATAAAATTTGAATTGAGGGCCCTATTTCATTGATGACCTCATTAATCTCTATTCATATGGTCTCCTTTACCTGTGCCAAAGTCTGGGCTATGGCTGACTCACTTTCTAATTATTCAATCTTTAGAGTGAGCCTGTGAGTTTTGTACAACTTTGCTACATAATAATTGTCTATATGTAGTTTTTGATCATGTAGAGTTTTGAGCTAAGACTTTAACTTTTCAATTTCCTACCCTTGAATGGACAAGCCTTCCATGGCTTTAGCTAACTCATTTGATGAACCTGCACTCTGTGCTAGTGTTTCGGTCAATGTAGATGCTCCTATTGTAGTTGATACTAAAATAGGGACTATTGTTAGAGGCACTATAGCTAGATATGATGTCTGCTCATTTTCCTTGAGCAGTTTTTCAATGTCCACTTCCATATCCTTAATATGGCTTCTTTGTTAATTTATTGTCTTGAACATGTTCTATTTTTCTTTCTTAAGCTCCCTAGCTTCCTTAGATTGGGGATCCTCATTGGAGGGAATCTTGAGTTGTTTCCTCAATGTTGCTATGTTTGCATTTTTCCTCCTTACAATCTCTTATGCTACTTTTACATATTTGGGTCATACCCCAGTTTAATTACCAACTCCTCCAATGATTTAACGCTGGTGTCCTTAACCAAAGATGAAATCTTTTCAAGTTTTAGTTATGACTGTATATTGCTAGGTGAGGCCTACAACTTGGAAGTTTCCATGCTAGTGTTGGTCAAGGTGGAGTACAAAATTTCTCTAGTTTTTTTATGCGGGTCTATTTGGCCAATGGGGTGGATCTTTTTAGCTTCAAATGAGAAAATAGATTTCTTTTAATTAGATGCAGTCTTCGGAAATGGAATCTATTCTGGAAGGAATGCAATTTTCATTTTCCCCTTCTCTGTATCAAAGGCTGAAAGAAGCCTATGATGTGAAGAAGTTTTTTTCTTCCGAAATTGGGTGCATGTGGATGCCTAAGCTATTCATTCTTCTTCTTAATTTCTTTATATTTTGCAAATATATTTGGTTCATCCTGGTCTTGAACCAATTATGATGTCTGAGTTGTATCTCGAGGATCTTGGAAATTTGAGGAAGCTAGAGATCATGTGAAGATATCTTCTCCTCTTATAGAAGCATGGCAGCCTTTCAAGACTTAGGTGGCTTGCCCCTCATCCTCATCTGAAAAATTGGTTGAGAACTAGTCTTGTGCTTCTTTTTGTATATCAGAATATCTTTGACTCAAATCTCCATCACTGAAAGGGAAATCTCCTCCCTTGGCATTTTGTCTTTTTTCTCTTGAGGTACTAGAGTCTATGAGGTTGTTGTAGATATGACCTATTCTTCTGACTCATTTAGTGTGTTCTCCTCCCATTGACTTTGATCCATGAACTTCTCTATCTCTGGCCTTGGAGTGTGAGTGTAGGGAGTGGTTTCTTGTTCCACTCTCAACTTGGAGATGATTCCAAATGGGTCATATGACCAGGTAAAGCTCAACTTGAAGTTCATTTGTTTAAGGGATGAATTTTCCTCATTACCTACTACACTAGCGTTACAAATAAATAGTCCCACCTATGCATTGATATTCATCTGGGACTTCTTATTTGTTGCAACAAAATGTAAATCATCCATATGTACCATCTTCCTGATATATTCCAATGAGAAGATTTTCATGGGAACAAACTTAGGAAACCTGTAGGGTGGAAACTCACACCCATAAACTCTTATCTCTATTTAATTTTGGAAAAAATACCAATCCCCTATTTGCTCAATGAGATGCAGAATTATTTGTATTTCTGGTCCTATCCTAGGCTCTACATCACAATTTAGTAAGCTCGTAACTGTATGTAGGAATTGATCAACATAATGAGAGAAAATGTACTCGGTGGAATTTTTCCTCACTAGGGAGGTCTAAAGGATTAGATATTATGGATTACTCTGATCATCTAATTTCTACAAAGGGAATGAAAACCTATTTGTTTGATGGTAAATAAATACATAAACCAATACTGAGGAATACGTAAAATTCCCCTTAGTATGGAACTTGATAAATTGGTCATGAATTGACTCTGCAATGAACTCACTCTAACTGCAAGTAGGGGGTTTCTCACTAGTTGTGAATACTGATAGGAAACCAAAAATGGCCTCATCAACCCACTGATCAGATTGATAGCCAAGTATACATGAAATAATTGAAATTAAATGTTTATTCAAGGATGAGTAGGGGTTATTTTTCTTAGGTAATTGGGCATCCTCTAGGAGAAAATTCTCAAAAATCTTGGCTCTCTATGGGAAGGTCAGGTTTTTGTAGAATTCCATGAGGGAATCTACTTAAAATGGGTTCAACAAGTTATAATTTGGTAATTGTAGCATCTGAATGATGGCTTCTGTAGTGATCATGAAAAGGATGTCATTGTTATGGACCACAATTTCCCTTTGGCTGGGGATGTAGAAAAATTGGCACCAGGACACAAATTTTGGGAAGTGATATGTCTGTGGGAAGATGAATTGGGCAAGGGAATATTCCCATAGGCCCAATTCATCACTGAGGGAAAGAAACTTTTACTTCAACCAACTATGAAGCTCATCCATGTCATAATCACAATTGGTTTCATAAATCTTATATTTTTGGTCCATTAATGGTTTGTGATCTAGGTCTATGGTAGGGGGGAGCATAGGGTTGTCATTAGAGGATTTTAGGTTCCAAGATAGAAGAAGAAAGAGTAGGTAATTCATAATTACCCAGGAAAAATAGGTGAATCTAGTGTTAGGATGAAAATTGAAGGCTCGGTTTGGTCAACTGTGCACTAGGATACTAGATTACCTGTTATCATAAAATAGAGAAAGGAGGCGATGTAACAGGTTTTGGTGGGCTACTTAGAAAAACATTTTTATTATTGTGATCTTACCATTTAAATAGAGAGGGTTTGTTGCAGCAGGAAATGGGAAAGAATTAATTAACAACAGTCTGTTGATGTGGTGGTGGGAGTGTCAAATGGCAACACTATATTGGGGAAAGTAATGGTGGGAGGTTAATTTGGCGAAAGGGGAGTGGGGTTTGCAGGCATGAGGTGGCAGACAGGAAGTGGAGGGGAAAGGATGAAATACAATTTAATGGTGGGGACGGGGAAGTCCACATGGTAGGAGGTTAGTGGCACAGGAGCGGATGTGGGGTCCATGGTCAACATGAGCGGGAAAGGCAGGATAATAGTTTTTGGAAGGGGGGAGGGACAACTAGTGGTTTTAGGTGGGGGATGTGAAATGCTTAGAAGCTGCCACAATGATGATGATAACCAACTTTTCAGACGCCCTTGTTGATTAAACATCAGAGGGGCTCAGGGGCACCGAATACAACTCCCCATCGTTGATCTGAGTGGGGTGGATTGTGGTAGTTTGAATACTTGCCTGCTTTATCACATGGTGACAAAACATGCCGCATCCAAGAAAATTTATTACAAATCAAAATTGCATTTAACTTAGCATGTTATTTAACATTAAAGCTTAATTAAGCATGTTTAAACATTGTGGTTAATTAATTTTATTTTCACTAATCTAACTTAACCACAATTAAATTGTGTGGATGATTTATTCACTAATCTAAACTAAATCTAGTATAATCACATTCAAAAAGTGTGATTAAACTAACTAATATATTGTTATGTAGCGTTTAAACAAGTTGCACACTTATTTAAAATTTCAAAGGTAATACAGATTTATTTTTCATTTTTTGAGGGGCATTTTTATTCACTCAGTTACATCCATATTTTTTATGGGGTATTTTTATTATTTTTCTCCTTTTTCCATATTTTGATTTTTTGTTCTTTCCACATATATATTTTTTTATATCCCTTTTTTCTTCGTTTCTTTTCTTTTTTTCTTCCTTGGAAATAAATTTGCAAAACAGAATATTACTTACAACATCTCATATATAGAATTACAACTAAAATCAAGTCTTCCTATAAAATATAAGACCCCTAATAGGTTCCATGTCTTATTATTATTTTATTATTATATATTTTGTTATTAAAATTATTATTATATATTTAAAAATTAAAAATATTCGTTATAAAAACATTCAGAAAAATTCATGAAAAGACATAAATATGAAAGTGCAAAGTACAATACTACAAATTTAGTTTAGTGCAAGATACCATGAGTTTCATTATTGTTATCATTTGGAGAGAAGTGGCATAATCATCAGATTCATACAAACACATCACCAGTTGAAGTGTGATCCCGTGTATATAGCATTGTAGCAAAGTAACAAAACCATGGGCTGCAACTCAAATCAAAAGCAAAAACATTGGCACACAAATATCATTCACACACAAATATGATTTACTATTACAACCCTTAATCATGGCTACAACAAACATCTCACTAATGCAAACATAAAATTGAAATAAAACTCATATTGACATGTTGTAATAAATTCCACTTTTCTACATTTTCTCTACTATAAAAAGCATGATTCCACGATGAGTTCCAAACTGTAGTGGCATGTGATCTTCTCGTTTTAACAATTTTTTCCTTAGGAGTTTTATTGAAATAGTAGAAACTTCAAATCTGATGAGCATGATGATGGTAATGATCAAAAAGGAATGGTGTTGGAAATAGATGGATACACAATTGTGGCTGGATGGCCCATGATCCTCCTTCCCTTATGATGGCGAAAGAAATAGATAATAGCACCCACTGGCCATTCCACCATAGCAATCACCAGGAATGCAAGAAAACCTAACATTGGACCTACTATTTTGCATCTGCATCAATTATCAGTGGTTCTGCACTAAATACAAAGTGGCACTCCTACCCCTATTGTCATCCTTTGATTTCTTTCAAGGTTATGCTCGCAATGACTTCATGATTTTCATGACCCCCATAGTGATAAACATGATTATAGGGCCAAGTTGAAAAGACTTTTACAACTTGTCAAGTGTAGAACATTGGTCGTGATTAAAAAACTAAAAGTGGGGGTTGAAGAATGTTTAGCCTCCATTGTGCCCAATTTTTCATGATTTTACTGAGTAATTTTATGCATGTACTAAGTGTATATAATCATTATTATTCCTTTTATGCATTATTAAGTTATTATTTACATGCATTTAGAGCTGACAGTTGCTGATCTATGAACTCTTCTTGTTTTGCTAATTTGAAGAGAATTTAATGTGAAAATGGCATTAATGATAGTCTCTTGTGTGGCAGGTGCTAAAATTCCTATACGAGCTGAGCGTGCACCAACATTCATGCACCAGCTCTGCTTACACCAACATGCTTGCAATAATTTGGGGCTTTCATACACTGACACATTTCTAGGAAAATATGAAAGAGGTTTTAGCTCGAAATGGTGTTTGAACACTTACACATAATCTAAGATATACCTAGGTCGTATGGATTTATATTGAGGGAATCATTAATGCTTCAGCCCCGAATTCGCAACAATTTCCAGAATACCAACTTCTGCTTCACCTGCCGTGTAGGTGAAGGCGAACGGAGAAATTATGGGACATGGGTTTTGGTCCTAGTATAAAAAATTCACTAAGCCTCAAATAGATTTCTAAAATTCGTAATGGTAGAAAAGTTAAATAAGGGTCTATGAGGTAGTTTTATAAAAATCGAGTATTTTTCCAGAATTTTAGGATCTTAGATTTCAAACAGTCAGTTTCGAGCACATTTCTGAGGAAATGGAACTGAACCCAAACATTCTGAGAAAGTTTATTGTTGTAAACATACCAAAATAGGTTTCCTCCAAACAACATTTAAAAATTCGTAATGGTTAATGAGATACACAGAATTCTTTGGAGGTGGTTTATTAAAAATATCAATTCTTCCAAAATTGCAGAAAATGACTAGATTTGGGAAATTTGTGTCATATCTTCATTCCTTCAATAGGGAAATGGTTGTACTCATATTCTATTGATGAATTTCAATTGGGATTCAATACCCATGTTATTTTCTAAGGGAATGATCATGTAAAAATAATATAAAAGGAGGAGTTATGTAGGTGTGCATGATGGAAGATTGCAGATTGTAAAGCAAACTTCATTGCAGAAGGAGGATTGGTTCTGATTGTGCAGGGAAGGAGGAGCTTCATGCAGAGTGGGATAATATCTAGAAGGAACTAGTGGAGCTAATGCAGCTTGTTCAGTCATGATGTAAGAAGACTTCAAAATTAATAGACATTTTGGCATTCTACTTACGTTTATGTTTCTTATGAATCTTCTTGCACTGTGATTTAATTGTTGTAAGGGAAATGAGTTGGGTGGTTGGGCCCACTAGCCAATTTGTTTCCCCAAACCTCTTAGAATTATTTTTGTTGCATTTTATTTTCTACATAGTATGTCAGTGCAATTTCATATAACTTTGCAATTTCATTTCACAATTTTTCTTCATGATTTCTACTTTATGCTTTGATCATTCAATTGGTGATTTTTTCTACAACTCTTTCTCATAGCTTTGATAATTTTAGTTCAATTAATAATAACGTTATGTATTTTTATAAAGACCAAGGGAGAGGATAATCATCGAATGCTTTACCGCATCTCTTATTTCCATTACAAGTTAAGCGTGATACATGCCCTCATCTCATTGTTGCATAACATGGTTTTCTTTCAGGATATAATGGTGAAGGAAATGATTATTGAGTAAGATTTATGGTTAATTCAACTTAACATGTATCATTGAGCATTCATGATTGCCTTAAAATCGTTATTTTAAATGTGAAACCGATTCTTTCACATTGAAAGAAAAACGTTTATTCCTGCAGTTTTGCAAGCAAATGCGAGGATCAGCATAAGGAGAGATGTGAATATTGTTGACAAAATGCTCACAGAATTCTTCAGTACAATTAAATGTTGCATATATTATAAGGAAGTATTTAATAAGATCAAGGTAAGCAACACGAATTATATTTTGGTTCTTATTGCTTATTTATCTTTCAACTAAAGTACTGAATTTTCTTTAAGAGAAGCAGCACATTATTACCTCGATTCTTTTTAAACTATTCGATTATTTCCTTAGATTACTTGGAATGAAGTTGTCGTGTGATTTCTAGTTTCATGTTTGCAACGTAGCATTATTTTTTAAGAGGTTTTGTATTCTTTATTTCTTGAATCACATTCTTTTGAATGGGGCCTACATTCCTTTGTCCCCTGGATAATTGAGGAAGACTTACTACAAGAGTCAACTCAACCCAAAAGAGGAGCTAGAAGTAGATTCTCAGTGTGTTTACTTTTCTTTGAAGAGACTTGTTTATTTTTCTTGAATGATGCTTCTTTTGAATTTCTTGCAAAACCATGGTTTTTATTCGACAGATCCCTGAGGTTGTATTATGGCATATATTGTGATATGCCTATAAGTTTACTTACATGGATTGACAAATTAAATGTTCGTTTAAATCTTGCATTTATATCACCCTGTTAGGATATTCCAACACATAGGAAATAGTTAAGTATAACTTGGTCTAGTATAAACTTAGGTAAAGTGTGCTTCTTTACTATGTACATTTGTAACTTAAAATCCGACGGTCACGATATGTAGTGATCCGATGGTTTATTCTCTCCTTAGTATTACCGACACTTGATCCGTGGCTTAACACCCGATTGGTCCATGATTTCTATTTAAAGCACATGGAGGGTCATTTGTAGGTTAACTGTTAACGAGAGAAGCTTATGTAAATTTTCATTCTTTTATTAATAAATTGCCTGAAGTGGCCGAGTTGGCTCAGGCCATGGACTGTTTCCCTCTTTGAGGGTTTTAACCACGTCAAAAATATTGGTGTATTTATCTGTGATCTGCTTGTGAGCGGTGTCCTTTGGTGTTCTGTCTGAGGAAGTTACCCTGTAAATTCCTACATGGTATCAGAGCTATTTGAGGGTCGCGTCCGTTGGTGATCCAAATCTGAAGCCGATAGAACTGCATCCGACTACCATCTCCTACTGATTCTGACTACTTTTGGGCCGATAGGACTGCTCTGTTATTTTAGGAGCATCTGTTCTAGTGAGGAACCCCTTTCATTTCACGCGAAAAGGTTTCTGGTAGCCCTAGCTAAGTCATTTTTAAGATATGGAGGTATACAGTGTTTTTTGCAGTTTCTAGTTATTTTTCTCTCTATTTATTATTTCGGTTTATTTAGATTCTATTTTATTACCGGATATATAGCTTCATTTTATGTTAAAATGGAATGTCCATGCCAAGTTATTCTTGACAGCACCAACTACTTCCAATGGTGGTCCTACATTGTGGATTTACTTAGAAGTAAAGGTCTTTACAAAATAGCCTCAGGCCAAGA
>APFE030452074.1:5420-43533 GCA_000404065.3 Pinus taeda | reverse complement strand
GCCTTGGCCAGTCACAATCCTCCGTTATCCTCGTGAATGGACGCCTGCACACAAAGAGAATATCACAAACACAAGCGTGAAATCTAATATATGCAATTATACATCAGTCAGGAAGGATATAATTCAACATCAACCATTACAAGTACAATGAGAATGGAACTATAATGATAGTCATCTATTATTAATAATTCAACAAAGGAGAATACAACCAGCGTCCTGACGTCAAGTCCTCCTTTGGCTGGGTGCTCAGCTACACAAGTCTTGCAAAAGCTTGAAGGGGTGAGGGACAAGCTCTCTCTCTCTTTAGTGACAAAGTCTCCTTACTTAGGGAAAACCTTATGGATACAAAGAAGGCTTCTTGCAACTCCAACCTTTTGATATCTTCCTTTCAGCACAAGTATTGCCACAAGAGTCAAAGCTATTAGAACCAGAACTAGAACTAGAACTAGAACTAGAACTAGAACTAGCTTGCTCAAGCCAAGAGAACAAGATTTTATAGAGGAGAAGGAAGAGATAAGGTCAATCCCCCACAAACATGGATTTGGCTTCATCACTTGGAAACTTCCATGGAATGGTGGCAAACAACTTTCCATCCAAGGAGATTCGAAGCCAAACCATCCTCACTCAACTTGGAATCAGTTTGGTGAATGAGGTGGATAGAACCTTCAGAGGTTTGAGTGGTTGAAGACTTTGCCCAAGATGGTTGGCGCAATTGCGACTCTGGGACAGAGCGCCAATGGTGCACCCTTTCCTTAGGATTTTCCACATTGGCACGGGCATAACACAGGGCACCAACGCTAATGAAAAAAGGGCTATTTTTAGGGGCAATGAGCAGGAGATGTCTTAAGGGCATATAAAGCTCATGTTTAGAGGTGGAATAGGCAAGTGGTTTCAAGTCTTGTCACTTCTCACAAGTCCTGGAATGGGTCCTCCAAGATGCGGGAGAGGGGTAACATGGACGGTGACAAACGGTGACAAATTACTGTGTAACAGCTTCCATAAGTATTGTTGTCCTAATAATACATCACAAACTTCAAGAGGAGAAACACCGCACAATACCTCATCTATAAAGGGCTTGATGTTATAGGTAATGTGACATTGTTGGTTAATCCAGAGATTTCGTCCTTGGTGAAGCCACCCGATGCTATATGGCTGCAAGTGTGGTGTAGTTGGTAGGCCAAACCACTTCACGAACTTTTTTGAAATGAGGTTCTTTTGGATCCTGATATCAACAATGAACTACAGTAGAAAACTCTTCACCCACAGCTATGATTGGAATAATAGTGGCGCTAGGCTCTGCATCAATAATCTGCTTCCCTTTATCATTCCTCTTGTTGGGTTCTGACTCAGAGTCTGAACATGTATCTAATTCTAAAGCCTTCAACTCAACCACAAGTGACTGCCTGGCCTGACACTCACTTTTGTTGTGAGTGGGGCTCTTATCGATCTCACACCACTTTCTTGTGTCTTTCTTTGACTCCGTGGTGTTGTTCTTTTCCTGCAACTTCGACGGGTTGTCTTGGGTCACCCTACCTTATCTTTGTCCTTTATTCTCTAGTTTGGGCCCTTGCTTCAAATTCACAGATCCAAAGTTTTTCTTCTTTTGTTTAAACTTATGCTCAGTCTTAATAGTGTATCAATACATTGAACCAAGTGAGGAGATGTCTAGGAACTCCATTTCATCTTGAATGTACCGATGTAGGCAGCCGAGGTATTTGAGCACCAAATGCTACTCAAAATCCTTGATACCAAACTTCATGCGAAGGGTACGGAAATTATTGGTAAACTCTGGCACATCTTGGTCTCTTCCCTACCGTAGCATGGTATACTTTATGTAGTTATCCTCATAGCTCCAAACATGGTGGTATTGCTCCTTGATGATGTCTCAAAACATATTCCAGGTTGGTGTCACTGAAAATAGTCAAGCCATACTTTCATCCTTCTTCTCATAGCAGGTTTCCTACCACTCCTTGTCACGTGGGGCGAATTTGAGAAGTGAAAAGTAATCTTTTCCCGACTGGAGAAATCATGAACAGAAAAAAATATCCTTCTAGTAGATTTAAACATTTATCTACGATGTGCGCATCTATCTAACCCTCAAATATGGGGATTTCAAAGTTAAATTTTACCTTAAAGGGTGTGGTGCTTCTAGAGTAGCTGGTGGAAGGAGATGTGTCACCCTTGGGTAGAGGGTGAAGGATCTGGGCAAAGTTGTCCATCATCGCATTCCTCTGTTGCTAAAGGGCTTCTTCGAACAAGATTCTGAAAGGATCTCTTTCCCCATCATCCTTCTTCTCTTCTACCAGGAGAGCTCGTCGAGATTTGCGAGGCTAGTCTTACAAAGGCTAGATTAGTTCAAGCCCTAACTCCTTGTATCCCAACCTCATTAAGGACAGTCAAAGAAAAATAGAGAAAGAGCAGACTACTTTAATTACATAGATCTGAACTTAAACAGGAACATAATAAATTACAGATATAATCTTAAATAAAAATATGTAGTAGAAATAATACTTCATTTCATTAATATCAAATACTCTAATATGGTTACAAATAGAAATGGAAACAAACTAGCTTGGGTGATGGTACCTTATCTCTAAGAAGATATGTGCCAACTACATGCCTTTGAACTATGTTATGATGAGGCTGGGAGGCCTATTTATTATTGAGAGACAATGGAAAACCCTAAACATTCAAAAACTTAACCATAGGAGAAGAAGCACCAAAACTATGGGCCCTATTTAGGTAAATTGGTACATCAACTTCCCAAGGTCATAGGTTTGGCATACGATCTTCATTTGACACTCACAATACATTGTTAGAAAGATATATCCCAGTACTACAACTTTTGACTTGAAAAACCTTTTACAAACATCCAGATTGGCCACGGGTTTCCAAAAAAACATCGTTTAGGGCCTCAAAACGGCTCTGGGAGTTCAGGACCTGAAAAAATGTAAAAAATAGTGAATTGTGCTACAATTAAGGAAACCAAAAAAAAGGAAAGAGACAATGGAGGGTGTCCTAGTGGAATAGGCGGTGGAATCATAATGACAAGCACTTTTATATGATGCTAAGTAAATTATACCACTTTGATTTTTGAGCCTTTTACCATGCCATTGGTACTTATTTAAAGATCCACCTGGATCAATCCTCCCCACTGATCCCTTCTAGTCAATTGGAAAGTGAGGAAATTTGTCCCTCACTTTCTCTTTCTCCATACATTGATCTTTACTTGGATGCAATCCTTTGAAGCCAACATGAATGTACTCCACATCTCCCCATCGTGAAGTTCTGGTTTTCCCGTCGAGTATGATATATTTGGGTAACTTATCCAGATATTTTGGTGGAAAATCATCCACTCTAGGAATCTATGCAACCTCTTTGGTATCCATAATAAATGGAGGTTCATAAAGCTTCAAGTTTTCAAAGTTTACCACTGAGTGCATTTGCATATAAGCGAGAAAGTCAAGACGAAAATCATTATCTCCAATCTTTGCCAATATGGTGAAGGGACCATATGGAATGGGTCTTAATTTCTTCCCTTCTTCCTTCATTCTATCCTTGCTAATGTGGAGTCATACCTTATCCCCAACTTGAAACTGATGGTTAGCTCGGTGTTTATCATGTCAAGCTTTATACCAAGCAGACCCTTCTCCAACTTCTCCTGTACTACCTGATCAATCACGTGTATTTGCTAAATAAACTTATGTGCTTTGTCCTTATCATCTCATCCATTTCCATCCTCATCTTTCCAAAAAACCATGTCTAAGTAGATAACCAAAACAGGCCTCAAATGGTGAGCTCTAGGTGGATGAATATGTTGCTCGATTATATGCATGACGTACATAAGGAAGTTTTTAATCCCACAACTTGGGATGCTTTCCACAATAGCCTCATAACAACTGTACCACAATGTGATTGATGACCTCTATATTCCCATCAGTCTGTGTATGAAATGTCGTACTTCTTTCATCTTAGTGTCCATCATTCTCCACAAGCTGGTCCAAAAATCTCCAAGAAAGCGAGAGTCTTGATTTGATACAATAGATGTGGGAAACCCAAAATGGACCCAAACATGCTGAAAGAAAAGATAAGCAGTTTGCTCAGTAGTGACCTACTTTTTACTAGGCATTAAAAAACACATTTTACTAAAATGATCCATGACAACATAGAAATAGTCGTGACCTTTCCTATACATAGGAAAACCACCTACAAAGTCCATGGACACACTTTCCCATGGTCGACTCAAAATAGGGAGTGGTGTGTAGAGCCCAAGTTTTCTATTAGAGGGCTTTGAAACAAAACACAAAACACAACCCTTTACAAAGCGAGTCACAATGCTTTTCATATGAGGCCAAAAACAAAACCTCTGTAAATGACATAAAAAATTTTCAACGCCAAAATGACTAAACACTAGAGAGGTATGAGCCTCTTAGATTACATATACCCTTTCATCAATGGGTATACATAGCTTGCCCAAGTGATACAATAATTTTCCCTGCAAATAATAATTTTCCACCTACGATCAATGAGTCAGTTTTGCATAGATTTCTATAAAATAATAATCATTAGCATATTGTTCAACATAAATTTCTAATGATAAAGAAAAATTTTGCAAAACTACATATGCAAAAATAGGAGGGTGAGAAAGCATATCTGATACTTTGTTGTTGGCGCCCTTCTTGTATTTTATTACTATATGAAACTATTGGAGGAATCCCATCCATCTGAATTGACAGGCTTGCTGAAGCTTGGTTTGTGACTGAAGGTACTACAAGGGCTAATGCTTTGTATGGATCATAGTCTCCTTGCCGATGAGATAGTGTTTCCACTTCTTTATACTCTAAACGAAGGCATATAATTCCCTATTGTATGTGGGATAATTCACAACGGTCTGGGAGAAAGTATTTGAATGGTAAAATACATGATTCCTTTGCTACATTAATACAACACCAATGGCATATCCGCTAGCATTTATTTCAATCTAAAAAGGCTGTTGAAGGTCTGGTAAGGCTAGCATGGGTGCTATGTTGATCTTCTCTCTCATCATGTTAAAGGATTTCTGTTGCTTTCCTCCATAGTGAAAGGTCTACTTCACACTTTCAATGCGTGTAAGGGGCTGCAATAACATAGAAGTTCACAATGAACCTTCTCTAATACTGTACCACACTTAGAAAGCTTTAGATCTTTGTAACATTTGTGGGATCAAGCCATTTCATAATCACATCTACCTTAGAGGGACCTATTTTCAATTTCCCATTACCAACTATGTGGCTTAAATAAACTAGAGAGATCTTCCCAAACTCACACTTTGATAGTTTTTCATACAATTTTTCATTTCTTAGAACATCAAGCACTTTCTTCACATGACATACATTTTCATCCCATGTCCTACTATAAACAATACTTTCATCCAGATATACAAGCACAAAATGATCAAGGAAAGGCCTAAACAGATCATTCATTACCCTCATAAATGTGGCTGGAGAATTTCACAATCTGAATGGCATCAAAATGCATTCGAACAACCCTTGTTTGGTTTTGAACACAATCTTCCAAATGTCTTTCTCTACAATTCTAACCTGGTGATATCCACTATGGAAATCCAGTTTTGTAAAAATTAACATCATTTTTCAACTGATATAATAATTTATTATTTCGAGGGAGAGGGTATCAATTCTTCACCATATATTTTTTACCGCCCTATAATCTATGCACATTCTCCATGTGTTGTCTTCCTTGGAACCAACACAATCGGTGAGCCACACAGAGAAGAACTCGACCTGATGACCCCTTGATTTAGAAACTCCTGCACCTATTTCTTGATCTCCTCCATCTCGATAGAAGTCATCCTGTACATGCCAATATTCGGTAAAGGAGCATGATGTTGTAAATGGATATCATGTTGGATTTCCCATTTTGGGGGCAATCATCTCGGTTCTTGAAACAATCCATCATAGTTAGAAATCATTTCTAACAATTCCTTCTTATGATCAATATTACAACCTTTGAAAGCGTCGGCCATCTTGGCCTCTTTCGCTCTCACTATCATGAGAATGCTCACTTTGCTGGAATTAACCATTTGTTTAATCTGTCCTATGCTTACAAGGCTAGAATTAACTTTTGTATGATGAGCTTTGACTATATATTCTACCGCATCCTTCGTGAGGAGGTATTTTTTTCATCCTGAAAGAAAACTGATTTTTTGTCATATAGATACGGACTTCTGACGCAGGTTGCGAATTGAAGAGAAACTGAAAATAAATTGAACAATAGCCAGTAATTGAACAGCGTCGCAATTGAACAAAAATCTACGATTGAACAACAATCGGATTGAATAACAGTCGGATTGAACATCAATCCGTAATTGAAAAACAGTCGGATTGAACAATAGTCAGATTGAACAACAATCCGTAATTGAACAACACTTTCGGAATTGAACAACACTTCCAGAATTGACCATCACTTCCAGAATTGAACAACAACTCTGAATTGAATAGCACTTATGGAATTGAACAACACTTCACCCACGTTGACTTTCCCTACATCATTGATCTCCTCTGGCCAGATCTGGCAGTCACCATTCACCCGATCAACAAACACTAAATGCTTATTTATAGAGGTTCGGGTATGTTCTTGGGATTAATGCCTGATCAACTCATGATCCGATATCATGGGATAACAGAGGTCCTCAAGTCCTATGACTTGTGGTACTTCAAATTCCACATCGGTTAAACACTAGCCTAAACCCCGCTATTGATGGTGACGTTAGTTGTTGACTTTGTGATCAACGGATACGATTGCATACGGGACTTCAACCCAATCAAGTCTCATTATGATATTCTACACTCGTTATTGATACTAATAACTATGATTAGTGCTAAAACAACTGATTAACAATTTAAAGTGCGGAATAGGTAAAATACTCGATTTTGTTCAGAATGTGAATACACAGATTTATATAAGAGTTTTCACTAGGAATACACACATATACACACTAAAATAAATTCATTCAATATAATAATGGTTACAGAGTCTCGACCCCTTGGCTCAATTACAACAAATTAACAGACCTCTGTTTCAATCCAAAAACCCTCTCTATCACTCACTCTCACTTCTCTCTCAATCCTGAATCCTCTCAGCTAATACCTTTACATTACATTTTTTCTTTTTTATGAGTCGAATCCTACTATAATTGTACGAACAACTCAATATCTATTTTAAACAATCTAACAATCAAATCTCTATTTTCAAGCACCATTACACACCTACACTAACAACTTATCCTTCAATCTAACATGTGAACAAATCTTCACATTGTTGGCTAGGTCCAGATGCTCCTACATCAGAAGCCCGGGGAAGAAAAGAATCATCCCTCATACTTTCAGGGTTTAGTCCATATTTTTACAACTCTACTGTTGTCAACCAACTAGCAACCTCCATTGTCTATCCTTCCCATTTGACTAGATATTGATAATAAACCTATCCTCTAGTTCTTTTCGATACTCTTTTCTCCAAAACAGCTTCCACCTCTCTCTTAACTATCTTTGGAATTTGTTCTTCTGAGTTAAAGGTTTGGACTTCATCTTCTATAGTTTCCTCCTTGACCTCCGCCTCTGTTTCTTTGTATGGATAAAAATATGCAACATTAAAGGTAGGTGATATTCCAATCCCTTTTGGAAATTCAATTTCATAAGTATTAGTTGAAGACTTTCTTACTATTCTACATGGTCCTTATCTTTTTCATTTTTTATTTATTGTAAGTTTTAGCTAGAAATCATTCTTTTCTCAAATACACCATCACTAAATCTCCCACTTGGAATTATTTCTCTCTTATTTTCATATATGCTCTCTGTTTTTATTTTCTACTGCTTTCCTGCAATCTGCCTTTGACATCATCCTGTAGTCTCTGCATCTGCTCTGCAAGCTCTTTAGCTTTTTCACTTCTTGTTTGATGTTTACCCAAATTTCTAAGCTCATATACACCTCTTGGATTCATCCCCAAAACAATCCTGAAATGGACTCATTCCAATACTTTGGTTTGGAGTTTCATTATAAGTAAACTCAGCCTGAGCTAGTGCTAAATCCCACTGCTTATGGTTTTGATTCACTAAACTTCTCAATATGTTTCCCAAGCTTCGGTTTACTACTTTGGTTTGTCCATTTGTTTAAGGATGGTATGCTGAACTAAAACTGAGGTTAGATCTTAGTTTTTTCCAAAGAGTTCTCCAAAAATTCCCTACAAACTTTGTATCTCTATAAGACACAATAATTATAGGAAATCCATGTAATCTTACAATTTCTGAAAAAATTATATTAGCAATATGTGTTGCATCACTAGTCTTTTTCAATGCAATGAAATGTGCCATGTTGGAAAATCTATCTACCACAACATAAAGAAAATCATTCCCCTTTTGATTTTTGGGTAACCCCAAAACAAAATCCATGCTAACTGCATCCCATGGTCGGTCTGGTATTGGCAATGGCTGGTACAATCCTGTATTCTGGCTTCTCCCTTAGTGTGTTGACATATCTTGCACTTCTCAACAAATCTCTTAACATCAGTCTACATCTTTGGCCAATAATAAAAATCATTTACCTGAGAAAAGGTTTTGTCTTGTAGAATAGCGTAAAATTCTTTATCATAAGAAGAATACTTATTTTTCATTTCATTTAATTTCTCAGTGAAGTACGCTATTGGTCTATATTCCTAACTCAAAACTGCTCCAATTGCAACTCCACTAGCATCAGTTTTTAGTTGAAATACTTTTCCAAAATTGGGTAAAGCTAAAACCGGCTTCTCTATGATTCTTCTCTTCAGCAACTTAGAATTCCTATTTGTTTCTTCTATCCACTTGAGTGGCTGATTAGTCTCCTTGATTATCTCAAAAATTGGTGCACAAATCTGACTAAAACCTCCGATAATGTTTATGTAACAACTTGTAAGACCGTGAAAACTTCTTACCTCAAATATATTCCTTGGAATATGCAAGTTCCAAATTGCTTGGAATTTTTCTGGATCCATTTTCAACCCTCCTTTAGAAACTACAAATCCCAAGTAAATTAATTCTTATTTCATGAAACTACATTTCTTCATATTTTTTAGCAGTTTCTCTTCCTGCATAGTTCTTAAACCAATTTAAGATGATCTATATGTTCTTCTTTACTTTGGCTAAAGACTATAATATCATCAAGATAAACAATAAAAAACTTGCCTACATATTCCTTCAAGACTTCAAGACTTCATTCATCAACGTCATGAATGTACTAGGTGCATTAGTGAGTCCAAAAGGCATCACTAACCACTCATACAACCCACTGTTTGTTTTAAATGCAATCTTCCATTCATCTCCTTCTCTAATTGTTAGTTGATGATATCCACTCTTCAGATCTATTTTAGTAAAATACTTTGACCCACTCAAACAATCCATCAAATCATCCATGTGTGGCAAAGGAAATATGTACCTAATAGTGATTTTGTTTATGGCTCTAGAATCTGTGCACATACACCATTCACCTCCCTTCTTTGGACTGATTACTGTTGGCATAGCACATGGACTAAGACTCTCTCTAATTAGTCCCTTATCCATTAGTTCTTGCACCTGTCTTCCAACTTCTGCATTCTCTTCAGGAGATAATCTGTATGCTTCTTTGTTTGACATACTTGCTCCTGGTATTAGATCAATATGATGACTAATACTCCTGATTGGTGGTAATGAATTTGGAAAATCATCCACAATAGTATCAACAAAATCATTTAACAGAGTTTTGATTTCTTCAGGTAAATCATCTAAGTTTGTGGAGGTTTAAATTACCTTAGGTTTCCCTATGATAGAAAAATGCATTTCTTCACCTTTTCCTACCTCTTGCAACAACTCCTTTCTACTCATTAGCATAACATTGTTTCCAAGTGCTCCTTTGTTAGTGTCATCCTTCAACAACAACAATATATGTTTATTTCCATTCTTCTCCAGAGTATAAGTATTTTTC
Organism: Pinus taeda; assembly: GCA_000404065.3. Lineage (NCBI taxonomy): Eukaryota > Viridiplantae > Streptophyta > Pinopsida > Pinales > Pinaceae > Pinus > Pinus taeda. Next base: position 33,546 of record APFE030452074.1, on the reverse strand, counting down.
CTCCCATCATGAATACCTTTCCGATCAAACTACCACAGTCTTCCCAGAAATACATGGCATACATCCATTGGCATTACATCACACCATATCACATCCTTATACGTACCAATATGTATCTCTACCTTTCATTCTTTTGTCACAATAATCTAGTCTCCTTTTTGCAACGACGACACTTTGTAAGGAGTAGGGTGTATTGTCTTCACTAATCCCAGCTTGTCCACCATCTCTGTAGAAACAAGGTTATCAGTACTTCCACTATCAATTATCACTTTACAACATTTACCTTTGGATTTGCACATAGCTCTGAATATACTTTTCCTCTACGTTGGTTCTTTAGTCTCTTTCTTTGCCTTAAGCAATGCCCTCTTCAACAATAGGGATTCTCCAACTTCAGGGGATTCTTCCTTTTCCATAAGTCAAGGTGTTTCTAGCTTTTCCTCATCCACATTCACATTCCTCTGACTTGCGAGTTTATTATGAGGACATTCCCATGACACATATCCCCATTATCCACACGTTTAACACTGAATATCTCTTCCTCAGCCTCCTCCTCTGGGCACAAATCTTCCTCTATTAAAATATCCTCTCTATGTTGGTCCACTACTTGAACTTCCTGCTTCGGGCTGATGTTGCTGAAACCATGGTTTGGTACCTCCTCTACCTCTTACTGAACTTTTCCCTCTATTCCTCTAATTTTATTTTCTCAACATCTTCTCTTCTGCCTCCAAACCTGCTTGATAGGCATCTTCAATAGTCTTCAAACTCAGCAATTTGATCTCATCCTATATGTCATATCTTAGGCTATTGATATATCTGCCTAACTTATGCATATCATCCTTTGCATGTCCTGCTATAATACTCAATCTATAAAACTCTTCTATGTATTCTTTAACAGACATTCCTTTTTGCCATAAATTCTGTAATTGTTTGAAAATATTTAACTGATAATATTTTGGCATAAATTTAGCTTTCATTTTACTCACCATTTTATCCCATTGCTTGATATTGGACTTTCTTTTTCTCATTCTGGACGTTTGCAGCTCATCGCATGAAATAGCTGCATGATCCTTCAATCTTGTAACTGCAAACTTCACCTACTTTATGTCATCAACCTCTTCATAGTCAAAATATTTGTCCAATGAACTAATTCAATCCATTAACTCTTCTGCATTGAGGCTCTCTTCATACACAAGACTTTTCACCTTTGGTTTTCCACCTACTTTAGCCAGCATCTTGATAAAATTGGTAGTCTCATTTTCCTCCTCTTCTTCTTCCTCAAAAGATGCTTCTACAACACTTCCAACCCCCTCATTAGGTTCTCTCCTTTGTGAAGTCTCCATCATGTCCATCCTTGTACATAGACTCAGGATCTCCTCCAACAGAACTGTATTTGCTTCAGTTCTTCCTTGACCTATGCCAGCTGCTCTCCTTTGTGGCATGTTTACTGTGGTCAAACTCAATATGTGAGCTTTGATAGAAAAAATGATGTAGGTTGTGAAATGAACAGTAACTCAACAACAATTGAACAATAGCTAAAAATTGAACATTGTCGCAATTGAATAGCAATCTGCAATTGAATAGCAGTCAGATTGGACAACAATCCGTAATTAAACAACAGTCAGATTGAACAACAAACTGTAATTGAACAACACTTCCAAAATTGAATAGCACTTCCGGAATTGAACAACAATTCGAAATTGAATAGCACTTTTGGAATTTAACAACACTTCACGCACGTTGACTTTCTCTACATCATTGATCTCCTCTGACCAGATCTAACAGTCACCATTCACCTAATCAACAAACACTAAATCCTTATCTATAGCAGTTCGGGTCTATTCTTGGGATTAACACCCGATCAACTCATGATTCAATATCTATGGGATAACAGAGGTCCTCAAGTCCTATGACTTGTGGTCCTTCAAATTACACACAGGTTAAACACTAGCCTAACACTGTTGTTGATGGTGATGTCAGTTGTTGACTTTGTGATTGACGAATACGATTATGTACGGGACTTCAACCCGATCAAGTCTCTTTATGATCTTCTACCCCTGCTATTGATACTAATAACTGTGATTAGTGCTAAAACACCTGATTAACAAATAAACATAATGATTAACAATTTAAAGTGCAGAACAAGGAAAATACCTGACTTTGTTTAGAATGCAAATACATAGAGTTAAACAAGAGTTTTCACCAGGATTACACACAGATACACACTAAAATAAATTCATTCAATATAATAATGGTTATAGAGTCTCGTCCCCTTGGCTTGATTACAACAAATTAATAGACCTATGCTTCAATCTGAAAACCCATTCTATCACTCACTCTCACTTCTCTCTCAATCCTCAATCCTCTAAGCTAATCCCTCTACATTACATTTTTTCCTTTTTATGATTCAAATCCTACTCTAACTATATGAACAAATCAACCTATATTTTAAGCAATCTAACAATCAAATATCTATTTTCAAGCTCCATTACACACCTACTCTAACAACTTATCCTTCAATCTAAAAGAAGACAATTTCCTAACTATTACAATAATGTATTACAGATCATTTTCGAGAGAGTCCAACCCTCTCGACTAAAACTAACTTTTGACCACTCAAGTCAATGAAATTTACTCTTTTAGCCACAACATGTGAACAAACATTCACATTGCTGGCTAAGTCCAGATGCTCCTACATCAACTTCCCAAGATGATTCCACAGATGTCTAAAGGAAAAACATCTAACTCTACTTCATCAACTAATTTGGAAGCAATAACAAATATAGCCCTACACTGCTTCATTACCTGTAATTTGGCTTTATCGCTTACCCAACCAAGCAGGTACGGATTGACATGAGGCTTAGTTTCAGGGCCTAATTTTTTCACTAAGGACTAAGATTAAATTTTCTTGGGAACCTGAATGAAACAAAGTTTCCACCTTTGTATGCTTTATAATAACTCTAATGTGTAATAACTCAATTCTCTTTCACTCATTACTTACAGGCTCATTCAAATAACTAGTACTTGAAATTGAATCAGAACTATCACTAACAAAAAGAGTACCTCTTACGCCCATGACCATGATCAATGTCTCATTGTCGGAATCTGATCCAAGGTCCTGTTGCGTCATTGCCACTATCTTTTGCTTGCCCTTTATGTTGATTCTCTTTGGTATCAGGTCTAGATGTAGCTTCCAACAATAGTCGTCTTCATGCCCTTCTCTCTTGCAATGCGTGCAAGATGGTGTTGCTCCGTCGTCTTTCTTGGCTATGACATTCTTCTTATCCTTCCCCTTGCCTTTCTTCTAGAATTTTCCATGCTAAGGGTTGAACAGTGTTTTCTTGGATTGATCATCTCTATCATTCTTGCCTTGCCTTTCAAGATGAATCACCTTTACAGTGGATGCATCAATCGTAGTAGGCTCGAACAATAGCAGTGAGTGCCTTATGTAACTATGTAGCGAACCAACATACTCAGTTACAATCTTGAGCGAATATAATGAGATACCCAAATTCAATGCTTGTTTCCAAAACTCTTTAGTGAAGCTTTGCACATTTTGACCTTTACCTTGCCTAAGATATTGCCATTCCATTATTGCCTTTTGTTTATAACCCAAAGGGTAAAATTGGTCTTTCAATGGAGAAATAAAACTAGACCAAGAGGAAAGAAGGTTACCTGACTTTTTGCTACCCTTATGCAACTTTTTTTCCCACCAAACGACAGAAGTGCAACTCAGCCGAAGAGATGCTAATTGGACCTTTGCCTCATCTTCTTCAATTTTCTAGATCCGGTAGTAAACCTCTACTTTTCTTATCCAATTATTAAGCTTTCTACACTACACTCTCTATTGTACATGGGTAGATCAAACTTTACATATAGATTGAAGAATGGTTTCTTAGATGTATGTTTGGAATTGCAATTAGAGTGATGATAACTATCACTTGAAGGACAAGAGGGAGGAGGCTCTTCTCCACCACCTTGATGATTTGTCGATCTATTTTCATTGACACCTTCCTTCTCATGCACAGGTGCCTTCTCATACTCTGTAAACAACTTGTCCACTTTATCTACCATATTGTAGAATACCTTGTGGAAATTATGTTCCTCTTCCCAATGGGCTTCTTCATTTTTCATGTTTCTTCTTTGTCGTGCACACCCTGCTTCAGGATCAAAGGAATTAATTGTTCCTTCTCCTATTCACAAGTTTTTCTAGGTTAGCATATACTCATTTAATTCACTTCAACAAAGATCTACTCTAATACCAAACTTGATCCAAGATCTTTTACTTATAGATGTATCGAAATTACATAAAACAAAGCTTATTAACCATGGAACTTAAAAGAAAATAAAAAAATGTCTAAATAACACGATAAGCAAGAAAATCATGACACAAAGATTCGATTACAGAGTTCATCCAATTTGGACTATGTTTTCAGGCCCTACTCAATAGTGGGGAGGCCATCTTTCATTAAGTGGCATAAAAAAAGATAAAAGTACAAGAAAAATTCAAGTACAATCCTTATACCTCCAATATGGAATATGGATGAAGAATGGAGAGGCCAACTTCAGAAACAGGTAATACCACTGAAATCCTAGTGAAAAATCATGCAAAAATGCTTATTCGAACACCCAGTTCAGATAATCAGGCCTTCTGCACCTTCTCGGAACCTCCCTGCTTCTCAAGGCGAGGTCCTAGCTTACTGCCCAGTTAGAGCCTGCTACACTCAATAGCTTCTAAACCAATCTTCCAATCCTCTCCCCCTTTCTTCGAAATGAATAGTCCTTTATATAAGCTGACAACAAAATCCCTCAATACCTGTGCAGTTCCAAAAAAACGATGAAGTTTAGTAGGTGGGCATTTTTTCGAACAAAGGTTCTCAGGGCCCTAAATAGTATGTGGCAACAACCCTTACAAACATGGAAAAACCACTTTAACTGCAGGTTGAAATCAACGACATTTTACTATCGATGTTTCACCACAATCAACGGTTTCATCAACATACAGACCAACCCATACATCAAGCAACCTACGATACAACGGCCCCGTCGGGAGTATTAAACATAACATATAAAATATTGGGTCCAGAAAACTCATCACAAATCACAACCGGTGGATCCCATTGGGTAACAAATATAAGGGTGCGGTGCTTGTGTGGTATGTGACTGCGATATCGTAATCGCAACCTAATCTCTCTAGAGGCCGATTCTGGACAACTGCACCTTGTGAGATGCGATTTTGATTCGTCATATCGCAACCCTAACTGTCAGGGGCTGATTCTTTCACCTTTTCCTTTTGCGATGGGAAAATGCGATTTTATCACATCGCAACCTTGGGCCAATTTTCCTTAAGTTGCAACCTCTACTTTTGGCAATATGCGATATCTGGGACCAATCAAAACTTGGCACTTGGTGCTTCCCCATTCGCTGAGAGTGGTTTCCACATCAATTCCTCCTGCCACTTGGACAAGTCAAACACAAACTTTTACTTTCTCTAACTTCTTCATATGAACTCAGATTTGAGTGTCGTTCACATTGTTGGAATCATGATGATGAGGAGTTTGATCCAATGCTATGTTTATCCAAATTCTGCCACTTTGAGTTTTGAATCTTTTACCATGCCACTGGTGCTTGTTTAAATATCCACTTGGATCAATTAGGTTCTTTTGGCTCCCACTGTCGAAAATGAACTACAGTGGAGAACCCTTCACCTACATCTGTGAGTGGAATAGGCATTCCCCCTCCTCAAGATCTTCGGGCTCATTCTGTTGGATCCTTGTAGTGGCAACAATGGAACTATGTTTTGCATCAATAATCTTCTTACCTTTGTCATTCCTCTTGTTGGGTTATGACTCAGATTTGGAACATGCATCTGATTCTGAAGCCTTCAACTCAGCCACCAGTGAATTCTTGGCCTGACACTCACTTGTGTTCTGAGTGGGGCTCCTATGGAACTCATACCACTTTTGTGTGTCCTTCTACTTCATGGTGTTGTTATTTTCTTGCATCTTTGACGGTTTGTCTTGGGTCACCTCACCTTGGCTTTGTCCTTTGGTCTCTAGTTTGGGGGCATCTCTCCCTTGCTTTTGATTCACAGATCCAAAGTCTCACTTCTTTTGTTTAAATTTCTTCTTGATATTAACAGTGTATCGATACGCTATGTCGAGCGAGGATATTTCCAGGAATGCCATCTTTTCCTAGATGTACTTGTGTAGGAAATCATGGTATTTGAGTACCAAATGCCGCTCATAATCCTTGATACCCAACTTTGTGCAAAGGGTATGAAAAATATTGGTAAACTTTGGCACGTTTTGGTCTCTTCCCTGCCGCAAAGTGGTCCACTGTATAAATTTATCCTCATAGCTCCCGACATGGCAGTACTACTCCTTGATGTCATTGTGGAAGGAATTTGAGGTGGGTGTGGCTGAAAATAGTGAGGGCGTACTTTCGTCCTTCTTCTCATAGTTGGTTTCCCACTAGTCCTTGATGTGGGGGGTGACTTTGAGAAGTACAAATGTAATCTTTTCCCACCTGGAAAGATAAAAATAAAAAAATATGCTTCTAGAAGATTTAACCATTTATCTATGGCGTCTGCATCTATTTAACCCTCAAATATGGGGATGTCAAAGTTAACTTGTACCTTAAAGGGTGTGGCACTTCTAGAGTAGCTGTTGGAAGGAGATGTGTCGCCCTTGGGTAGCCGTTGAAGGATATAGGAAAAGGTTTCCATCATCATGTTCCTCTGTTGCTCAAGGTATTCTTCGAGAAATAGTTTGTAAGGATCTCTTTTCCCATCATCTTTCTTCTCTTCCACCATGAGATGTCATTGGGATTTGCGAGGTTGGTCTTGCAATGGTTCGACCAGTTTGAGCCCTAAATCCTTATATCCCATCCTTGTTGGGGAAATGCTAAAAAAAAGAGAGAAAGAGAAGACTTCTCTGATACCACTGATATGAACTTAAATAGGAACGCAATAAATTCTAGATATAACCATAAAAAAAGAGATGCAGTAGAAATAATACTTCATTTCATTAATATCAAATACTAAAATATGCTTACAAATAGAAATGGAAATAAACTAGGTCAGGCAATGGTAGCTTATCTTTGAGAAGAGATGTGGTAGCTACATGTCTCTGAACTATGTTACAATTAAGCCTGGAGGCGTATTTATTATTGAGAAACAATGGAAAACCCTAAACATCCAAAAACCTTACCCTAGCAGATGAAGCATTGAAACTATAGTCCCTGTTTGGGTAAATTGGTAATTCAACTTCCCGGGGTCGTAACTTTGGCATACAATCTATGTTTAATGGGAACAATACCTTGTTAGAAAGATGTATCTAAGGACTACAACTTTTGACAAATCAACATTATGTAATAGCCAATTTTGGCCCTATTTTTCCCCAAAACGGTTGTTTAAGGCCTCAAAACGGATTCAGAAGTTTAGGACTCAAAGAAATGCCAAAAGTACTAAGTTGTTATACAATTAAGGAAACTTAAAAACTCAAAGGGACAGTGTTGGGGGTCCTAGTGGAATAGGAGAGTGATTGTTGCCAACATCCACCTAGATTAGTCTTCCCCCCTTAGGAAGAAATGGTCCCTATTGCATTGAGTGCCTCCATGATATTAGGAAACTTCTGCTGAACTTGGTCCCTGGTGATTCACTCACCTTGGTGCAGGCTTTGGCTAGCTTTGACAACCTAATATAGTTGGATCTTTTGCTGCTAAGTGTTCTTGAACTGTGTGTCCATAATCCGATCAGTTGTGTCCTCTTCCATGCAGTTTGGGTCTACCACTGTTGGTGTGACTTGTTTTGCAATGTCTGATGTGTTAAGTTATGGTGGGAAGTATGGTCGAAGATGGTCCACATTGAAGACGAAGTGTAAGCCAAGTAATGGGGGAATTCTAAGCTCAAAATCATTGTCTCCCACAACCTTCGTAATGGTTTAATGACCATATGAGAGTGGTGTGACCTTCTGATGGCCTTTGGTAAGGCATTCTTTCTACAAATGTAGCCAAAATTTCTCGCCCACCTGAAACTTGTGTTGCACCCGATGCTCATCATGTCACTACTTATAGTTAGCATTTTCCATAATAGAGTGATGATTGTCAGACTATTAGGTATAGGTGCTTTGGGATTCAAACCAAACAAACGCTTGACCTGATAGTCCAAGGGTACCCCTATGGGTGAGGAGAAGATGTCTTGTTATTCTTTCACGGCCGTATATACATGCTTTTGATGTATGGAGGAACCCTTGTCGGAGGCCATAGACATGGCTACACTCTTCCCCTTAATTTTTGAGCAAATCAGAAAGAAAAAAAATTGCCTAGTCTTGGAGATGATCTTAGTGCATTGCTTAGCAGAGACAAAAGAGATGGTGGTAGGTGGAGCTACCTCTAGTATCCTATATAACATATTATCGAAAGAAATAATATGAAAGTGAGGTCTCAAATCATATATAGTATGTCACTTACATGAGTATGGTTGTTCTAATAGCACACCACAAACGTCAATATGAGCAACATCAGACAGTACCTCATTATTGAAGGGCTTGATTCTATAGGGAAGGTGACATTGTTTCCTGACTCAAAGATCTCGTCGTTATTGAAGCTACCCAATATTATACAACTATGGGTGTGGTGTAGTCAGTAGGCCTAATTGATTCATAGCCTCTGTTGAAATGAGGTTATTTTGCTCTCGCTATCGACAATGAACTGTAGTTAAGAACCCTTCACCCACATCTATGAGTGGAATAGGTGTTCCCCCTCAAGATCTTCAGTCTCATTCTTCCTGATCTTGGGGGTGGAAAAAATTGTTCTAGCATCCACATCAATAATCTACTTCCATTTCTCATTCCTTTTTTTGGGTTCAAACTCAGAGGTGATACATGCATTTGATTTTGAAGTATTCAACTCGGCCACCAACGACTTCTTGGCCTGACACTCACTTGTGTTGTGAGTGGGGCTCTTATGGAACTCACACAACTTTCCTGTGTCCTACTTCGACTTCGTGGTGTTGTTATTTTCTTGTGGCTTTGATTGGTTATCTTGGTCATCCCACCTTGGCTTTGTTCTTTGTTCTTCGGTTTGGGGGCACCTTTCCCTGGCTTCATATTTAGAGATCCAAAGTCTCGCTTCTTTTGTTTGAACTTCTGCACAATCTTGAAAGTGTATTAGTACATCATGCCAAATGAGGATATGTCTAAGGAATTCCATCTCATCCTGGATGTACCTATGTAGGTAGCTACAGTATTTGAGTACCAAATGCTACTTAGAATCCTTGATACCCAACTTTGTGTGAAGGGTACCAAAAACATTGGTAAAATTTGACACGTCTTGGTCTCTTCCTTACCATAGTGTGGTCCACTTTATGTATTTATCCTAATAGATCCCAGCAAGGTACTACTTCTCCTTGATGGGGTTCCGTAATTAATTCTAGGTGGTTGTGGTTGGAAATAGTGAGGCCATACTTTTTTTCTTCTCACAATAGTTTTCCAACTACTCCTTTATGTGGGGTACGACTTTGAGAAGTGAAAAAGTAATCTTTTGCACTGGAAAAATCATGAACATAAAAATATCCTTCTAGCATATCTAACCATTAATCTACAATTTCTGCATCTGTCTAACCCTCAAATATGAGGATGTCAAAGTTAACTTGCACCTTATAGGGTGTTGCACTTCTAAAGTAGTTGCTGGAAGGAGATGCATTGCCCTTGGGTAATTGCTTAAGGATCTGGGCAAAGTTGTCCATGATTGCATTCCTCTGTCGCTTGAGGGCTTCTTTGAGCAAGATTTTGAAAGGATATCCTACCCCCTCATATTTCTTCCCTTCTGTTATGAGAGGTCGTTAGTATTTTGAGGCTGGTCTTGCAAAGGTTCAACTAGTTCAAGCCCTAACTCCTTGTATCATGACCTCTTTGGGGACATGCATAGAAAAACAGAGAAAGAGAAAACTGCTCTGATACCACTGATCCAAACTTAAATAGGAATGTAATAAATTATATATGTAACCATAAATATATAGATGCAACAGAAATAATACTTCATTTCATCAATATCAAATACTAAAATATGCTTACAAACAGAAATGGAAATAAACTAGCTCAGGCGATGGTAGCTTACCTTTGAGAAGAGATGTGGCAGCTACATGCCTATAAAATGTGTTAGAATGAGGCTTAGAGGCCTATTTATTATTGAGAAACAATTGAAAACCCTAAATATCCAAAAACTTAACCCTAGCAGAAGAACCACCAAAACTATGGACCCTATTTCATAATTTGGTACATCAACTTCTGATGGTGTAAATTTGGCATACGATCTTCATTTAACGTGCACAATACCTCGTTACAAAGATCTATCTAAGGGTTAAAATTTTAACCTAGCGAAAACTATGGGATAATGCCTTTCACCCTATTTTTCCCAAAAATTATCGTTTAGTGCCTCAAAATGGCTCCGGAAGTTCAAGACCCAAAAAACTACCAAAAAAAAGTAATTTGTGCTACATTTAAGGAAACTAAAAAAATGAAAGAGACAATGGTGGGGGTCCTAGTGGAATAGGTAGGTGGCACCAACATCAACATGGAGTAGTCCTCCCCGCTTAGAAAGCAATGGTCCCCATTGAATTGAGTGCCTCCATGAGATGGGGAAACTTTTGTTGAACTTGATCCCTGATCAACCACTTGAACTTGATAATCTGATAAGTTATGGCATGTTCCATACAGTCTGGATTTAACTGTGTTCACGTGATCTATTATGTAATATCTAATGTGTCCAGTAATGGTGGGAAGTATGGTCGAAGACAATCCACATTGAACACTAGGTGTAGGCCAAGGAATACGAGAATGCTAAGCCAAAATAATTATCTTCCACAACCTTGGTAACGGTGTAAGGACCATATTAGAGTGGTAAAAGCTTCTAATGGGCTCTGGTAAGGCATTCCTTCTACAAATGCAACCAAACTTTGTCTCCCACTTGAAGCTTTTGCACCCAATTCTGATCATGTCATTAGTTGTACTTGGAATTTTCCATAATAGAGAAGCTATATACTGGCCCATTGGGTAGAGGTGCTCAGGAGTCAGATCGAACAAATGGTTGACCTGACAATGTGAGGGCACCTTTGTGGGTGAGGATAATATGTCGTTGTATTTTTTCACGACTGTATCCACCTACTTTTTCTATGTGGAGGAATCCTTCCTGAGGGTCTTATATGTGGCTGCACTCTTCGCCTTAATTTGTGAGTGAATTATAAAGAAAAGCAATTTCCTAGTCTGGGAGATGATCTTACTACATTGCTTAGTAGAGATCAAAGAGATTTTCGTAGGCGGAGTTACCTCTAGTATCTTGTATAACGTATTACCCAAAGAAATAATAATAGAGCAAGGTCCCAATTCATATACAACATGTCGCTTCCATAAGAATGATTTTCCTAATAATAAATCACAAACTTTAAGAGGAGAAACATCACACAATACCTCATTTGTGAAGGGTTTGATGTTGTAGGGAAGGCGACACTGTTGGCTGACTTGAAGATCTAATCCTTGGTGAAGCCACCCAATGTTGTACGATTATGGGTGTGTCGTAGTTAGTAGGCCCAACTGCTTCACGAACTTTGCTTAAATGAGGTTCTTTTTGATCCCGCTACCAATAATGAACTGAAGCGGAGAACCCTTCACCCACATATGTGAGTGGAATAGGTGTTCCCCCTCCTCAGGATCTTTAGGCTCATTCTTCTAGACCTTGGTGGTGGAAATAGTGGCACTAGTCTCTGCATCAATAATCTACTTCCCTTTATCATTCCTCTTGTTGGGTTCTGACTCAAAGTGAGAACATGCATCTAATTCTAAATCCTTCGACTTGGCCACCAGTGACTGCTTAGCCCAACACTCACTTGTATTGTGAGTGGGGCTCTTATGGAACTCACACCACTTTCATATGTCCTTCTTTGACTTCATGGTGTTATTCTCTTGTTACGGCTTCGATGAGTTGTCTTGGGTCAGCCCTCCTTGGCTTTTTCCTTTGTTCTTTGGTTTTGGGGCACCTTTCCCTTTCTTTAGATTCAAATATCCAAGGTCTTGCTTCTTTTGTTTAAAATTCTACTCACTTTGACATCATATAGGTACATTGTGCCGAGCGAGGAGATGTCCGAGAACTCAATCTCGTCCTAGATGTACTTGTGTAGGAAACCGTGGTATTTGAGTACCAAATGCTGCTCAGAATCATTGATACCCAACTTTGTGTGAAGGGTATGAAAAATATTTGTAAATTCCGACATGTCCTAGTCTCTTCCTTGCCGCAGCATGGTCCACTTTATGTATTTATCCTCATAGCTGGTGACAGGGTAGTACTACTCCTTGATGGCATCCCATAACAAATTCCAAGTGGGTGCAACTGAAAATAATGATGGCATACTTTCATCCTTCTTCTCACAGTAGATTTCCCAACAGTCCTCAACATGGGGGGTGGCTCTGAGAAGTACAAAATTAATATTTTCCAGACTGGAAAAATCATGAACAGAAAATTATCCTTCTAGAAGATTTAACCATTTATCTATGGCGTCCACATCTATTTGATCCTCAAATATGGGGATGTCAAAGTTAACTTGTACCTTAAAGGGTGTGGTGATTCCAGAGTGGTTGTTGGAAGGAGATTTGTCACCCTTGGGTAGATGCTGAAGGATCTGTGAAAGGTTGACCATCATCACGTTCCTCTATCGCTCGAGGGATTCTTCGAGAAATATTTTGAAATGATCTCTTTCCCCCTCATTTTTCTTTTCTTCCACCATGAGAGGTCATTAGGATTTACGAGGCTGGTCTTCCAAAGGTTCGACCAGTTCGAGCCCTAACTCCTTGTATCCTGATCTCATTAGGGACATGTAAACAAAAACAAAGAAAGAGAAACCTTCTCTGATACCATTGATCCAGACTTACACAGGAATGCAATAAATTACAGATATAACTATAAATACATAGATGCAGTAGATGCATTAATATCAAATACTGAAAGATGCTTACAAACATAAATGGAATTAAACTAGCTTGGGCGATGGTAGCTTATCTCTAAGAAGAGATGTAGTCATTACATTCCTATGAACTTTGTTACAATGAGGTTGGGAGGCCTATTTAATATTGAGAAATAGTGGAAAACCCTAAAAATCCAAAAACCTAACCCTCGAAGATGAAGCACCAAAACTATGGGCCCACTTTGGGTAGATTGGTACATCAACTTCCCAAGGTCGTAACTTTGGCATACAATGTTTGTTTGACGCAAACAATATCATGTTAGAAAGATATATCCAAGAACTAGAGCTTCAAACCAGCCAAAATTTAATAAAAAGGCCAATTGGCTTTGGTTTTCATAAAAAAAATTCATTCAAGGCCTCAAAATGGCTTTGGAAGTTGAGGAACCAAAAAATTGCCAAAAATAGTAAATATTGCTACAATCAAGGAAACTGAAAAACTAAAAGAGACAGTGGTGGGGATCCTAGTGGAATAGGTAGGTAGAAACCAACATCCAATTAGATCACGTCAATAATTACCTTTTTGCAGAACTCAATAAATTGCCTATAGTCTTGGAAAGGTAAAGACCCATACTGTGCCAATGTATTTATCTGGAATTGAAGCCACTTCTTGCTGACGAATTCAACATAGGATTTGGATGGATAATTTCATTTTATGGATTCCATAGATAATCTTGCCACAGTATCAAGTTTTGTTTCCTTTTCTTGCAGTTGTTCTTTTATCCTTGTGTTATTTTCATATAGTTTGTCTCTCATGGTTGACTCCCTCAGTTTCACGTTACTTAATTCCTTTCCCATTTCATTGATTTTATCCTCCATGAGGTTGACATCTTATATAATTTTGGAATTTTAAATTTTCATCCATTTATGTGTTTTGCCTCTTTCCTTCTCTAACTCAAACAAGAGTGGGATGGCAAATTTCTTAGGTATAATCCTAACTCCCTGAACAAATTTGGAGTAGGATTCTAGGTTGAGTTATGTATTAGGATCTTGAAGATCTTTGAGGCCTTTTTCTTATTCTTTTAAGGTGTCTTCTCCTTCATGTAGCACTTCTTGTTGCTCTTGTAGTAGCCCCTGTTTCCCCTGTAGAAGCCCCTGTTTCTCCTGTAGCTCACCCGTTTCCTCCTCTAGTTATTCTTTCTCTCCTTGTAACATGGAGTTTTGTGTCTTTAGTCTCTTAAAAGTGACTTCCCTAATCGTGGTCCTTCCCATAGGTATCACAAGTTTCTTGGTTTTGGCCTTAAGAGAGGTGACCTCCTCAATTTTTCCTCCACTAGGTCCCACTTCTTCCTTCTTGCTTGTTGACTCCTATATGGTGATAGGGACCTTTGTATGAGGTTGAGGCTTTCCTTGTGTTATCCTGTTTCTCTTACTTATTTTGAAGTAAAAAGGGCCTTGCATTGGTAGCCTTATTTTGGGCTTGACAGGTGTGCCCAATGTGGCCAATGTTGCAGATGCTTCTTTCTCAGTGTTCCCTGGAGAGAGACTTGTTTGATGTCCTTGTTTTTCTATGTCTTGATGCTTTGAGGTCTCCTCAAGGTTCTCTTTTTCTTCTACATGTATCTCTCCTTATTCTTCCTTAATTTCTAATTCTTTTTCCTCTATTTCTCTTGCCTCTTATTCCTCTTTGTTTCCTCCCCTACATCAAATGCTAAAGGTTGGTGTCTCTTCATGTGTGATAGATTGGGTTCCAACAAACATTTCCCTATCCACGTGTAAAAAATAATTCCATAGCACAACATTCGTTAGCTGACTGAGAACAGAAATAAAAACCAATTTAATGAGGCCATGGTGGGCAATGTGTTGGTCCTTCACTTCCCTCACTTTCTAGCTCATTTCAATGATAGATTGCAGAAGGAAATGAGGAACACTGAGCCTCTATGGGATAGGTAATTCTTCTTTGAATCTTAGCTCATGGAGAAACCTAAAATGGTAGGCATATATAATGATCAACCTTCTATCATAGGACATGTATTTAAGAATGTGATAGGCCACGTAATCCAGGGGTAAGGTAGGCTCTCCCTTCTCACTTCATTCTTATCTTCTACAAGATTTTCTTTAAGAATGAAGAAGTTATTCCTAGTTGTGACACTCACTGCTTTGTCCTCCTTTCTCCATCGAATTCCTAAGGGTAAGTTAGTTACTTTGCTTATAAGCTCAACATTTAGAGAGATGGAAATGCCTCTAACAAAAATACTAGAACTATCTTCTCCCTAAGCAATTAGTGCCATAAAAAATTCCTGGGTTATATCATCATCATACCCCTTTAGTTGTTCAAGCAATCCAATCCACTTATGCCTTAGAAAAATATTTACCATAGGTGAATGTTGATGAATTCTCTTTGTGTCTTTGGTCTCTCTTCTATTAAACCCTCCCCCCATTTCTCCTTATGCTCCTTATCGAGGATATTTAGGTGTATTTCAAATTTCGGCCTTAAAGAAGTCTCAATCGTAGTGCCAAAATTTTGATTTTTATTAGAAAGGGAGAAGGATGCAAATAAATTTTTTAAGAAAACAAATTTGCTTTGAAAATTTCCAAAGGGAACTACTCCCTAATTCTTTTCTATAGGTACTTAACTCAAGTAGAATTTTCCATGCATAGGTATGGAAATTAGAGAGGGAGAGAGGCACTTGCTCCTTTCAATATAACTTTTTCATGTGCATGAAGGTTTGAGGGAAACTTTGGATAATTTTGTCCCTCTTTCTCCCTTCAATTCTCTCTTGTAGCTTCTTTTTTGCCTCCTCCAGTAGTGTAGAGCCTCTTTTAGTAGTTCAAATATTCTTGTAGCTCCTCCTATAGCTCTTAATGTAGAACCTACAAACACTATTCGAAGTAGCTCAATGGCACCCTAGGCAGTCTCTGATAAAACTAGCTCATCCTTCTCTAATTGTCTTCTTGAAATGGGTAATTATACAAATGGATTTGAACTTTGTACTTGACATTCCTTTTTTAGTAGAGGCTTAGAGTGCTTTGATGACATGGCTCTTGCACTAACTTCCCTTTCTTTAACTGATGTCTCCACTCCTTGCAATCATCAACCCATTCCTCATTTTCATCATCTCACTCCTCATAATCACCACCTCACTTGAGTTGACTTTTCCACATGCATGTGTGATTGAAATGAACTTTAGTTTACTAATCAAAGGTGGCCAAGTTTATTGGCCACCTCCATCCCATAAAAATTCCTTTCTCGACCATTACACATTTTATCATCATATGCATAGGCAAGAGGTGAGAGTTATCATACGTAAGCCTATCTATGATGTTGAATTGTTAGAGAATATTTTAGGTTGGAGCTGGACTCATAATACGATGATCCTCATGGTGTTGATTTCCTTTGCTTTCTTATGCACAGGTTCTCATAGCTTAATGATTCCTTGACTGATAAAAAAAATTGTATGTGAAGGTTTCTTCCTAGTATCCAATATATTGCTTCCTAAGGAGGGCGTGCCTCTTCTCCACTTAAAAGATGTCTTCATGATGCTCAAGGTGGTTGGACCTTCTTCCCTGTGGGTGAAAAAAAAATTGATGCCAAGTTCTTTTGTAATTGTACATACTACTACGGAGGAGTCTCTTCCTTGTAGAAATCACTTAATCCCCTTTTGAGGCCTCATATTACCTATAATATTGAAGGAAAGTCATGAAAGGTATGAATACAGGATTGAAATCATGAGGAAGTGGTGTATGTGGTGGAAAAATAAAAAAATAGAGATTTTCTGTGTTTTTTTATATGCATGGCAAAGTGGAAGCTGAAACTGAATTTTGGGTAGATGGCGAGGATGGGTGATGAAATTGATTTTGGTGGACCTCTCTCAACACTTCCTGAAGAAGACATGACCTCTTTACATATTTCTCCAATCGGATCTTCCTCCTATAGAATTTCAGTATCCTATAGGAGCATTTTAGGGTGCTCCTGTAGCATTATAGGCTACTCATCTAGCATTACAACGGGGAGGAAAATTTATATTCTATTGTTGTTTGGATGATGGAGAGAGGTGGGGAGGTGAGTGAAGGGCGTGAAAATGCAATTGGTGGCTGGAAACATGGAGGAATGCACTTGTATAATTTGTCATGTAGTCATGGTTTTGTTGACTCTCTGGAGTCCACCAAAAGAGAGATGTTAGTACAAGTAGTGTAAGCACTCCTTCCTTTTGTTTTTCTTTTTTCTTTTTCTTTTTTTTCGAGACATGCAAGCTACCTCTACAAAGGTTTAAAACCTACATGCCTTCCCTAGGCACCTTAGAGTAGGTTTTCACCTGGGGATCTTTTCATCTTTTATTTTATTTTTGTTTTTTACCTCTTTCTGATCTTGGGCTTCCTTAGAGAGATTTTCAACCCTGGAGTTAGCCTCAGATGCCTCATGGAGGTTTTCACCTAGGCCCTCTATTTTTTCCTTCTTTTCTTTTTCTATAGTTTTTTTTTGGACTGAGGGCTGTGAGCCCCCAAATGACATTCTTGAACTAAAAAATTATTCCTTGGACATAGGTATTTTATACAACTTTAACCTATAACCATTGAAAAGTAAGGGGATCCCTTCCTCATCAACTATTTTGATCTGTACATGCCCATTCTCATGAAATTTCTCTATTAGATATGCACTCTTCCATATTATCATTAGTTTTCCCTTGAAATCCATGAACTTGGAATCATATAGTAGGTCCCAATATCCTTGTTGAAAAGTCTTCTCTTTGATGTGTTTGTCATGCCAAATATTCCTTTCTAGTTGGATTACCTTAATGTGCAGGAGAGGTTGCAGCCTAAATTTATGTAGACCATTGAGTTGGAGCAACCTCTCCTATTGTTCTATAGTGAGATCCAATTCTAACTAGGCTACCATCTGTAAGGTGTTATATTTCAAATTCAATAGACAACAGGGAATTCTTCCCATACACTATTTCAAATGGGGTAAATCTTGTGGTGGTCTTCCAAGTGCAGTTGTACACCCAAGTGGCTTCCACAAGTTTGTCTGCCCCATCCTTTTTTCCACTACTAACAACATTGGTAATAATGTTCTTCAATGCTCTATTTGTGACTTCTACCTACCCATTTTCTTGAGGGTGATAGGAAGTGGATGTCTAGTGCTTGATGTGGTGTTGCTTCATGAGATCTTAAATCATACTTGATGTAAATTATGATCCTTAATCAATGAATAACTCCCTTGGAAAAAAAACTTGTGGAAGATGTTCTCCCTTACAAATTCAACCACCTTTTGCTCAATTGTTGCCTTCACTACCTTTGTTTCAGACCATTTAGTAAAGTAATCAGTTCACACAATTTTCTATCTCTTATGTCTTGATGGGGGAACAATAGGTCCAATGAAATTCATGCCCCACTTATCAAATTGCTCTAAAGTCACTTGAGGTTGTAAGGAAATTTCATCCTTGGGTTTGTTTTTACCCATCCTTTGGTATTGATCACACCTGGTGGTGTACCTTCTTGCATCCTTATGTAAAGTGGGCCAATAATAACCTGATTGTAGAATTTTGAAGGTTGTCCCCTTAGCAGCAAAGAAGCCCCCATAGGGTATGTTATAGTCAGTATTCGCATACTGTCATCAGTGATCAAAACTTCTATTTTATATCATATTAGTGTCCCATGTTGAATTTTTTTATCATTCGACCTAGGTCCTCATGCAAAAATTTACTCACTGATGGTAGCCCAAGTCAAAATCCCACTCCCCATTAAAAAATAATTATTTGATTGCCCACTTTCCTATGTCTTATTGAGCATACATTCATTTTTAGGATCTCATGTCATCATGTCTTATGTCATTCAAGTTTACATGAAGTGTGGTTATTCAAGGTCCCATTAGGCCACTAGGTTTCATTCCTCCAAGGTCCAATAAAAGCACCATTCATTGCATAAGGCTAGAAAAAGCATGAGAGTGAAAGAAATAATATCCCTTTTTCATTTAAAGAGGATTTGCAAACATGTAACTATTGTTTCCAGAGCTTTAACATTCATTCCAAAAGTATAAGTTTTGTTTCAGATTGTAATTTTATTTCAAAAAGGGAGATGTAATAATTATATTTATTTATGTAATTTTATGCATATCATATATAATAAGTCATTATTCCTAGTTGTTTACTCAAACTCTATTTCCAATATCATCTAAGTAAATTCAAAAGTAAAGATTGCCAAAACTCCAACATCATCCACCTACAAAGGAAAAAGTTAGAAAGGAAATTAGCAAAGAGGTCAAAAAGGTGAAATAAACCATTAGAAAGTGGGTTTTAAATCTAAAATATCAAATTTAGTCAGCTATAAAGGACTTATTGGCTTCACACTCAACTTCATTTTCCTCTTACCACTGATTGAGCAAACCCCAAGTGACCCTTCTCACATTTTAGGGTGAAAATCAGCAGAACGAAATAGGCATCGAATGTTCTCTTATGGCACTACGCATTCTCTTCTGGAATTGCGCATTTACCTAGCACTGTATATTTCCTTAAGGAGCTGCATGTTCCCTCAAGGCGCTGAGTGCTTACCTGAGGCAGTGTGCACTCTGCATTCACGTTGTACGTTTGTCCAGGAAGGCTACAGTCACCTCCTCCAAAGTGAATTCAACCCACAAACAAGTAAGTAGCAACTAAGGAATGTGTTTTTCTTCCTCCTCAAGTCACTCCCAAAGTGTTTAAAAGGTTTAAATTGAATATTTGGTTTAATTCTATATCTAAACCCCGGATATCCCCCAAAAACTACCTTGCACTCTCAGTCCCTTTTATACACTCCCCTACATCTTCTTTCCCTTTCCCTAAACCTAATTATCCTAGATACCCTCTAAACCTTTGTCCCAAAACCCTAAGTATTAGGTGAGACAACTACCTAGGCTCCCAACCCCCTTATATTGTAAACAATTTCCCCCATCCCCAAGCTATTATACTAATACCCTATATCTGCTTCCATTACATATATATCCCTTCACCCATCATCTTCATATTTACTCTTCCCCTTTCCTATTTCCAAAAAACTAGATTCCCACTACCTTATACCTCCCTAGGTTTTGATATTAAACACCATGGACGATGAGGAATACAAACCACACAATGAGGAAGAGGAAACAGATAGAGAAGAAGCAGAGGTCAAGAAAATACACAAAGGGGGTAAAATACATAGATTTGAACCCATACATCTGAGGGAACTCTTGGCATCTCCTATGACTATGACATCCTTCAAATGGCTAGGTTGTTATGATTTTTGTGAGCAAGTTCAGGCATTCCAACACTATTTTGAGTTAACTAGGTTCTTTATAGATAAACTCCAAGACAACCAAGTGTTAGGCCCCTATAATATTAGTGTAACCCCTTATTGTTATTAGTACAACCCGCTTATTATATTGTTGTACCCATGTAGTCCCCATATTGTTACCGTTGGCCTCAAAGAAGCCCACTATTGTTATTATTGTGCTCTTACATTATTATTGTTATGTCAGCTCTGATTATATTATGACCCCTTAGAATCCTATATATAGAAAGGATGTCTTGTCTTTTGTATCATCCAAGAATTGTTCATTTGTGTAATGTAAAGGAGGTTGCCCCCTTGAAGAGGCTAAATTCTAAGGCATTGATCTATCTTTTCTATCTTTTTGTGAGCTGGTTTCATAACATTTGGTATTAGAGTTGTGGATTCTAGGGTTTCGCTACCCCAAATAGGTCATCGTGGAATTTTCTCTATAACTATTTCACTACAAAGTTTCAAAATCTACAAAAAACCCCATTTTATAAGAAACTAGTCTAAAACTCACATCCAAATTTTTTTTATCTTTTCGCACTATATTTTCGCAGATATGATTTGAGGAAGTTAGGGTTTTTGCAAGCTCCGGAATTTCATGTAAAACAAGACATCATGGAATTTTTTCTATAACTCTTTCACTACGAAATTTCAGAAGCTAAAAAAAAACCCATTTGAGAGGAAATCAGTCGAAACCCCGGCTCCAACTTTTAGATCCTGTCTCACTATATTTTCAGAGATATAATCTAAGGAAGTTAGGGTTTTTGCAAACCCCCGAATTACATTCCAAAAAGGTCACCTTGGGAAAATCGTCATAACTTTTGTTCTGACCATTAGATTAAAATTTCGTCAGAAGTTTCAGAAAGATTATTGCCTGTGGTTTTTTGTATATCAATTTCAAGTACTAAGGTCGAAACAGTGACACACAACACGTTGTACAAATTTGCTCTACTAGCTAGTCTATAATTAAGTAACCGTGGGAGATTTGGCATAACTCTTTCTTGGATAATCAAATTCTGATAAGACTTGTGGGGTTAGAAGGAGAAGTAAGAGAGATACTACAGGAAGAAATTTCAAAACTTGGAGATCTGAAATTACAGAGTTACAGTCATTTCAAAATCGAGCTCCTAAAATCAAGAAAAATTGAGATCCTAAAATCAAGAAAAATCGAGATGAGGAAGTTTGATGGCAAGGATCTGATAAATTGGATACTATGAATGGAGAAATATTTTGATCTACATGGTGTACCACTGTTACAAAAGGTATGTATTGCATCTTCATATTTAGAGCAAGATCAATTTTTGTGGTATAAAGGGCTTTGTTCTCATAAATCACTTGTTATGTGGTCAATTTTCGTGGAGGAAATTATAGCACATTATGAGGATACAAAGAGCAACACCTTCTTTAGAGAAACACCACAACAATTGAAAGAAAAAGAGACAAAAGGCTTTGTTACAAAAGTGGAAAGAAAAATTATGGCAACAATGAAGTGTAGCCCTCACAACAATAAAGATGGAAGTGTTGTTTCTCCTAGCCTTCCACAACCTACAAGGGTTACACCACAACAATTGGAAGAAAAAAGAGAAAAGGGGCTTTGTTAAAATTGTGATAAAAAATACATTAAAGGTCATAAGTGTGCTGAGAAGAAATTATTTTACATTGATTGTGGAGAGGATGAAGAAAATGATCAAGAAACATCAAAAGAAGAGTATATACACCAGGAACCTACCTCGGAGAAAGAAGAAATGAATGAGACCACATCTTGTAAAGCATTGGAAATAATTACTACTCCTCAAACTCTTAAGATAGAATGACATATCAAGAAGAAAAGGGTTCACGAAGTGAAAGACCACATCAAGAAAGAAGAAATGAATGTGACCATATCTTGTAATGCAATGGATGAAATTACCACTCCTCAAACTATCAAGATAGAAGGACATATCAAGAAGAAAAATATTCAAGAAGTGAAAGACCACATAGATCATCAAGAAATGAATCTGACCATATCTTGTATTGCACTGGAAGAAATTACCACTCCTCAAACTCTAAATATAGAAGGACATATCAAGAAGAAAAATATTCAAGCAGTGAAAGATCAGATCGAGCATCAACAACAAGTTATCCAACTTTTAAAGGATAACGCCAATTTGGTGCAGAATCGAATGAAACAACAGGCAGATCAACATTGCAATGAAAGAAGTTTTGATGTAGACAATTGGGTATTTTTATGGTTACATACATACAAACAAATGTCCCTCAATAAATCTATTTATGAGAAGAAAATGTTAGCAATACTACACCCACTTAAGAAATGGTGAACTTACCTAATGGGAAGACACTTCAATGTAAAAATGGATCATGATAGTATTAAATAATTTTTAGAACAAAGATTATCCTCTGAAGAGCAACAAAAATGGGTCACAAATATGTTGGGTTATGACATTGACATCATCTATAGAAAAGGGAAGCAAAATTTTGTTGCAGATGCACTCTCAAGAAAGGATGAGGATGTGGAAGCATTGTTTTGTGTTATTTCTTTTATCAAACCAGATTGGATAAACGAAGCAAGGGATGAATGGAAGAAGGACAAAGAAGTGTGGCCACTCATTAAAAAGTTGTAGAAGATCCAAATTCAAACAATATTGCAAGAACTTGAGGAGGAATGAAAAATCATATTGGAACTTGGAGTAGTCACAGAAAAAGAACCCGGTAGCTACGAAATAGATCAATTTTAGAGTATCTCATCAAGTGGAAGAACTTACCCATTGAAGATTCCACATGGGAGGAGGACAAAAATTTTATACAGAAGAATCAAGAACTACTCAAACGTTCAGGACAACACTTTTTGGAGGAGAGGGGCATGTTAGGCCACTATACTACTAGTGTAACCCATTATTGTTATTAGTACAACCCCCTTATTGTATTGTTGTACCCATGTAGTCCCCATATTGTTACTATTTTGCCCCATAGAAGCCCACTATTGTTATTATTTTGCCCTTACATTATTATTGTTGTATCGGCTCTGATTATATTATGACCCCTTAGACTCCTATATATAGAAACAAGGTCGTGTCATTTCTATCATCCAAGAATTGTTCATTCGTGTAATGTAAAGGAGGTTGCCCCCTCGAAGAGGATGAATTCTAAGGCATTGATCTATCTTTTATATCTTTTCGTGATCTGGTTTCATAACACCAAGTCACTCTAGCAGGTATTAGTTTTACTTTATCTACTGCCATTATATCAGCTGCCACCAGGATCCCAGATGTTGGGGAGAAATGGTTTAAACAAGGTGATTTGGACAGACACTATTACGAGCCTTACATGAAACCAAGGTATCGAAATGAAAGAAGGGGTTGTTTTCCTTTTTCACACCTCCTTGATAGATATGCCCCAATGATGAAGATTATTATGAAATATTTTTCATGTGAAGGTATATTTTCTAGGCTCTATTCTTATCACATCCAAATTTTAATGCATTTCACTAGGGTAAAAATACCCAATATACCCTACTACCTTTTCCAGAGTGTTGAGAAGATGGCTCACATTTCCCAAAAGAGGGAGTATAAAGATCAAATGAAGAGTCTCTTTCATCATTACCTCATTAAAATCATATTCCTTTATCATCTCAAGGAACACAACAAGGCATGGAGTACTTTCATAGCTAATCCCCTATTCATTCCTTCGTCTACTTAGAATGTTCAAAGAATCCATTCATCATCTCATCCTCCCACCTCCATTCCTCCATCTCAGCCCATGGATCATTCATCCTCATCTCATGAGTCAGCCTCACCATCACCTCCATCATCACCAGTCCATGAGCAATTTCATTAACCTAACAGAGATGAAATCAGAGAGTAAGAACACATTGAACAGGGTGAGGTCAACAAACCTAAAGGGGCTGATTTGGAAACTTTGACACATATTTATCAGAGGGGACATAGGAAGGTGTTTACCCCATAGATTGTGGGAGAGGCCTTGCCTTTTTCATCAAAAAATTAGGTATAGAAGGGCAAGGAAAAGATGATAAGAGACAGAGATCCAGCAACAGTAGGAGGACCTCCATGAAACAGAGAAGGAATTTGACTTAGTTGACCTAAGTGAGCATGATGACTGTGAGAGCAAAAATATTGTAATCAAATAAAAGGATGCACTCATCAGGGAGCTCCATGTCAACTTGTAGAGGAAAAAATACATCATCTCCTATTATGAGTAGGAAAACAAGGAGGTTGAGACTAGACATGAGCCAATGGAGATTCAGCTCATCAAGGTAATGAGGGAGGCTAAAAAGGCTTAGGATTTAATTGATGAATCATATGGAGAATATAGTGACCAGTTGGAGGAACAGTTGCCTAGAATAAGGCCAAGGACCAAATCCCTAAAAAGAGCATTGGAGCTAGAAAAATAGAAAGAGGCTAAACTAGCTAATGAGCTCACCCTAAATGATAATTTTTCCAAAATGATCCATGAGAACAGGGAGCATTGGCTTGAGAGCATGAAAAACCATCTTGAAAAGCTCCTAGACAAGGCCAAAAGGGACACTGATTAGACAAATATGGCAAAGTATTATTTCCGAAGAAATCAAATAGCAAGGGAAAAACTCAAGGCTGCTAGGGCAAGTATTGAAGCCCTAACTCACCAAGAAGAAAATAAGAATATTGATATACTTACAGAGGCTTCACTCCATGCCTAGACATATCAAACATCAGCTCCTTGGAAAATTTTAAAGGATCTTGGCTCATTTTTCGTAAAATTGTCTTTCTTGTCTTTTTTGAGGTAATTTCATATCAACTGTTTAGTCAAACACCACTTTTTTAAGGAATTGTTTGGAGGAATGGAAGCCACCAGTGGATTCAGAAGGACCAAGACATCCAAGAAAACCATACTTCCAGCTGTGGAATGAAAAACTAGCAAGTGATAAAGGAAAAAAACCACTTAAAAACCATCTTTCTGCCTCATTTCTGGACCAGGCGCTGCACGTTTTAGTAGTCTTGGTTGAATGGAGTTCTGGCCAGTCAAATCAAGCCCATTTTGAAAACCAAGGGAAGTTTTGGAAACTAGATAGGATAAGATTTCCAATGAGTTATCATGGGCTCAATTTTGGCATCAGGAAGGTAGGTAAAAGTGAGCTTGAATATGGTGCTGCACGTTTGACACTGGCACTATGCGTTTGACAGTTGGCCCAGATTTTCACTACTTCTCTCCAAATTTGATTTTTACCTATGGGAAATAAATTTTTTACTGATGTAATTGATGTGGATAATGTAATTATTATGTTTTTAATATTACCTAGGGTAACTACATTATGTAAATGTCCTCCATGACTTATAATGAATCTATTCACTTAAGTTAGGGATGAGTCACTTTGACCACTATATACTCTAGATATTAGTTCATTTTTTTTTTTGTAATTGCTCCTCCTGTCATAGATTCGACCCTTGAGGATAGGATGAGTTGGTTTGAGGCATATATCATGTAATTTCTTAGTCATTCTATAGGTTGGACTCTATTGGATGTTGTACTAGTGTTTCAAACATTGGGGTGTGTTATCACTCAGGTTGTTCCCTGCTTCCTGTAGGGAATACAGCCGAGGTAACCACTAACCAATCTTTTAGCTACAGGTCCTAGCCTACCTGCAACTAGAGAGGGCTCTCTCTTTGTAATTTAGCTTTGTTTTGAAGTGTTTTTACGCTATTTATACTACTCTTGGGTTTTGTTTAAGTTTTGGTGGGAAGGATGAATGTATTCAGGTAGAGTTAGACTACAAACTGTGAGAAATTCAAACCATTGGGCATGGAGTCATGGCTTAGAGCTGCTGGTGCATTTTCTTGGCCACAAGAGGAATATGGAGCAGGATAGCTACACATGGAACAATATTAGAGCTGAAAGGGGGATGAAATGGAGGTCAGAGATGAAAGGCAGTTAAGAATCTCTCACTCAATTGACAGAGGGAATGTGGGTGAACAACATATAGGAGCAATCAAGAATTCCTACATTACAGTCAGACATGAATGAAATAGAGCAAATATGAGCCATGCAGATTTCATATTTATGCCTAAATCAGAAGAAAAACATATAGAAATCATAGAAAATGAGCATAGAGTGATGTTGAACAAGTTCTAAGCTATTCTTTCTTTCTGCAATTTAGACCATGGCATATGTAAAATAAAAAAAAGAGATAGATACACTTATTGGACCATGTAGAAGAACGGGAATTCCATAGGCACTCTTCAGGAATTAAAACCACACCAGACAATTTCCTCTTCCAAGCCTTCAGGTATCTTTGATTATAGAAATCTTTCACAAATTACAGCGCAGGTCCAGTAGTCATGAAAATCAACCAACCAACCCCAAATACATTCTATGGGGATGTATATATACAAAAAGGAGATACAAAATATCTAGAGGATGAGTTATTAACTCATAAATTCTTTCACCAACTCCTAAGGAGTAGCGGGTGAGAAAGTAAATGCTGAAGTAAATAAAAATGTAACAGCTGTTCTTTTTTGTCATAAAATGTTGATTTTTGGGTCCATTTGAGTCGGTTGAGGCCGTGTTTTCAAAATCCATGCTTTTATGGCTTGATGTTCCAGCTCTTTTCTTTTTCATTGATTTGACCTGATCCACCTGTTCTTTCTTGTGCTTTAACCGGTGCTTACTATTAACCTGTAGCTGACCTGGAATTTGAAAATTGAAAAAGGAGCCAAAGACTGATGTCACCTGGGTAAAATGGCTAACATTGCTCGCCACCAATCTTCAGGAGGAAGATGATGCCTTTGAATATTGATGAGTGTCTCATCTGCTTCTGTATACTTGTAATAATTAGGAGGCATCTCAAACAGGTGGTTGACTTCATGTTCCATGTAAAATAAGTTTTCCAGCTTATCATAGAGAGTTTGTCCTGTAGGAGGTCCTGGTTGCCCTGAAGAACTTGATGAAGCAGTAAGCTGATTTGTGACATAATTATTAAGCCTAGTTGCATATTGGTCACGTGTCAATAACCTTCCAGAGCTGGTTAGTAAGCTGTGTAATCCTCTAGTCTGCAGTGCTGCAAGCTTTATTTCAAAATTATCTACATCCTTTTGGATTTCCTGACATCTTGCTTCTAGAGTTTGAATAAGACTTCTCAAAGTCATTACTTTCTTGGCTGTCAGTATGGAATCTATTATGTTCATGATCTGTAATGCTGCCAATTCTTCCCTGGTTTGATGATTTAAGAAGATGATCATTTTGCTGGCCTGCTCAAGCATGTTTCCCAATGTTGTTCTGGCTCTCTGAGTTTCAAACTGAGCTTTGCCAATTAGTTCTACCTGTTCATACATGGCTTGAATTGACCTCCATTGACTAGTGATTGATTGATTTATCTTCGCCCACAAAATCTTTTTTATTTCAATCAAGGTTTTGTCTAAAGCTATCTCTTTCTCCAAGGCTTTAGTTTTGTCATTCAAGGCCTTAGTTTCCCTGGTTTTTCCAGCTACTGTTGTCATGCGGAATGAGTCGAGGTTGCAGACAAGATCGACCTTGCTAGTATCTACTGATATTTAGTGACAAGAAAGCCAATCAAAAACTATCTTTCTCTAAATATGCGAGTAAAATAAAGGCAAAAAAGTGTTTTAGGCCTACCTTGGGTCCAATGCAAGTTTGTGGAAGCCTCGCTCCCTCGCTCCAAATGAGCTTCCTTGAAGCGTGTTGTGCAAACACAAACAAGCAAACAATTAAATAGCACCTGAAAAGCAAATATTATAAAGAATATTCATCATAATGATCAAGGAGATTATGAAACAAACCACATAAGATAATTTGTTGAGAAAAATGAATCTGATTGTATTAATTCAAATGAAGAAGAAATTTACAACCTGTGCCTTGATGCTGTACAAGCTCCTCCCA
>APFE030452056.1:0-21920 GCA_000404065.3 Pinus taeda | reverse complement strand
CCCCAAATCTGCAAAAACTCCTTCCAAAACCTAGAAGTGAACTTGGCATCTCTATTTGACATAATATTCTTAGGAATACCATGTAACCTCACTATCTCCCTAATGAAGAAATGATCTACCTCACTAGATGAATTCATAAACATGACTAGAATGAAGTGATATACCTTATTCAACCTCTCAAATATAACCATAATAGAATCATGCTGCCTATATCCGCTCAAAAGAAATGTAATGAAGTCCATGGAAATGACCTGAAATTTCCACTCTAGAATCAGAATCAGCTGCAATAACCCACCTAGATTCTTACACTCTACTTTTTCCTATTGAAAATCGAAACATCTTGCAACAAACTCAGCCACCTCTTTCTTCAAATTCAACCAATGGTAGAGCTTCTTAACCATTGCCAATTTCTTATGATATCCCTAGTAACTTGAATACAACTTAACATGAAATTCCCATAAGGTAAGTGTTACACAACATTTTGTCATTATCCCTGCACTCCCTGTTCCTGGATCCTGGAGGACCTCTACATTAAACCTCACATGCTTTGCCTTCATGGAGAAACTCCCATTATGTCCCTCTTCATGAGCAGATCATTTCCCTTTTACACCATTTCCCCTGAATCTTCTATTTTGCCCAGTTCACAAGGTCGGCACTAATGACCTTTGTCTCCCCCACGCGGATGTGCAGATATTAGCACTATTCCCCACACCGATTGGTGTGAATGAGCTATGTTCCAGCTACGCTAGTCCTGTTATGGAAAGTTTTTTAAATTGGAGTCGAAGCTTCCAACTCTAGAAGCTCCATAATGGAAGTCTGGTAAATGGTTTGGCCAGATGGGGTCGAGGATGATAGTTTGGGCTCCTTTTCCCTATAATGATGGAACTACCTCCAGGGATAAGTCCTTCTCCCATGAGAAGAGGATCCATCTCCCATCCATATTTCCTATATAAATCTCCCTTCTTCCCAAGAAAAAACTAGTATCTGAATGTATCAGTCATAATTAGAGTGTTGGTTGAGTGTGGGTATACTATTTTGGTTAGACAAGCAAGCTATTACTAGTTGTAGCCATCTAGGTGTGTGAGGGAGAAGTGTGTTTGGTTTGGAGTGAAGTCTAAAGGGAAGAGCCTTTAAACTGTTGTTGTTTGAAGCCATCATGGAAATCTATTAGTCATGCTGACCAACATTCGACGCTTGTTTCCAGTTAGGTAGTCGTGTCGATCCCTGTAAGTGAAGATTAGGGCTTGACCCCAATCTTGGCTAGCATGTTCTGCTCTTGTGTTTTTGATTTTTTGAGCCCTTTTAACTGTCTTCTCTTTAACTAGAAAGCTTCATTTAGCTTTCTTTGTGTGCTTTCTTGGCTTAGCCCACCCTATGATGTCTTAAGTCTAGCCGTGTGTGAAGTTCTTTTTTATTTTTTCTTTGAATCTAACAATTAGCGCTAGTTGTCAGTTAGGGAGTCGTCTTAATCAACCATCAATGCTAGTTGTAATATTGGTCATTCGTGCTGGTCGTGCCGATTAACACTAGTTGTAGTACTGTTCAGTCGTGTTGGTCTCAGGGGTAAGAAAAAAATCAGAATTTCTCTTATTCCAAGGCTAGTGTGTCTTGACCCTCAAACTCTCTTCTTCCTCCCAAAAGTGACTAGGATACTTATTTTTCAATTGAATGAGTGAAAGAGTCTCATTTGTTCTCTTATCTTGAGTGTCTCTTTTCTCATTCTAAGCATAGATTACATTGCTTGGTTTGTCAATTGAAGCATTTATGTGTTTGGTTTGTTCGATTCAGGGATGAAGTTGTTTTTAGTTTCGTTTATAATGCTTTGGATTTGATCAATTCTTGTTTGTTCGGAATTGTGAATTTTTTTTTTAAATGCTTTACGTGAAAGATTCATTCTGCATTTTATGACAATAAGAACATCATTCTAGTTTACTTAAGTGGAAATATTGCATTAGTAGCATCATTAAAAAGCTAGAATTGCATCAGCATAGGCATGAAAAATGAAATGAAACTTATTTTGTTGATAGGAAGATTAAATGCATTTAGGACATGCATAAGTGAAAGTTTTCATTCTTTGATTGTTGCATTGATTGCGTGCTCTATATCTTTCAACTAGTGTTAACTTTCATCGAAGCTAAACATCTATTTTCTCATATAGCTGCATGTAGGAGTTTTTAGATGAGAGCGGTAGGGCCTTGTAATTAAAACCCAATTCGAGATCAACCATCAAAATTTATTGAGTTAACCTAAGGAAGCATTGAAACTTAAAGACGACATTTAGTGGTCTATGCTAGAGACATGTTTTGGTGTCTTTAAACCTAGCAGCTATCATTTGCTTCTACATTAGATAGCACTAGTATGGACTTGTGCTCCCATAGCATCCTGTATATAAAGGGAAACCCCACTAGGGTTGGAATCCTTTATCTATAGGAAGTTGAGTCTGCTGCCTTGTGAATGTGATACACTAAACACAACATTCGAGGGGATTGCTTGCCCATACTTCTTGGTTCATTGGGAGGTATTATGCAGTTCACGTCACCTGGTAATCCTTTTTCCTAGAATATCCTAATTAGTCATTTTGGTCTTTTTGACTTGTTGAATTTAAAAGATCATCGAGCACTTGTCCTTTCGAGCTTGCTAATTTCGAAAGCGACTAGAGTCACCTTTCATCCTTTTCTTGACTCTTAAAATATGAAAAGGCAAAGTTTTGTTTCAGTGTCTAAAAATTAACTGCCCACAAAATATTCCTGGTTAAAGTTATCTTCCTTAGTGATTCTTTAGAGTCGATTCCAATGGAAACATTCCCAGAGTCTACTAGTCAACGGTTCCCCTCGGATGGGAATCCTAGTCCTTTTGCTTCTTTTGGAAATGATGGTGCTCCTTATATGGAAACATTGTCCCTCCTTGGGTTAACCATTGGTTTTTTGTTATTTTCAACCTTAGTGGTCCTAAGTGTCCCAACTCCTTCCCCTCCATCTCCTTCATTTGAATCACATCATGTTGATTCTATGGTTGACCTCTCCCCTTATTCCCATGTTTCTTCCTCTTCCTCTTCCACTTCGTGTGGTGAAAGTTTGAAATCCAGTAACCAAGAGACTAAGAAGAAGAAGAAGAAGAAGACGAGGAAGAAGAAGTCAGATAAGCGAGAGTCTAACCATGCAGCTATTGCTCCAAATGCACCCCTCTTCGACAAACCTTTTGACCCTTCACAGAAGGTTTCCCTTGCAGGTTGTGTAAGGGTGACCATCTGCTTCAAGATTGTCCTACCATTCCCAGAGTCTTAGAGGCATGGTGTCAAAACCTGAACCGACCATCCCTGTCAACCTTTAGAGATCATGTCGATGTTACGCCTTCAGCTAATGATGGTAAGACAAAAGGGAATATTACATTCCCCTATAAGTTATGTGAAGGAGAGCATCTTCTTCACCTTCTTTCTCTAATGGATAAAGCTTCCAAAGTTTTGGAAAACCATACAGCTCCTCAACCCCAACTTCTTGTTGGTTGTCAAAGGCCTTCTTCTAACCCTCTCCTAGTTGGTAAAGAGATTGACTTGGATTCATCTCTTGTCTGTCCTACTCGTCCTTAGTGAGACTCTGTTATGTCTGTTCTCGACCAACCATTGGTCAAAATGAGTCTCAACTTGGCTCCACCACTAGTTTCTCACTCTGTTCTGGGAGAGAGTGGCAATCACACTTCTCATTTTCTCCTTGTCTCCTTAGATTCTCATGAATCATAGAGTGATCCTCCCATCCCAGTTGTTAAGGAGAGTCTTTCTCCTATTCTTGTACAACATGGGGAGAATCGTATGATACCCCCACCAAGTAGTTATGTCGTCTCTTTCGATTGGGGTCCATTGACCGCTTTCTGCCTCCCATCTTATATGCCTTTCCAGATCACATTACAAGCCTATAATATGGTAGTATCTGGCACTATATTAGATGAAGGTACATCTGTTAGAATTAGGTCCTCTACTACTTGGAAAGCTTTGGGTTCCCCATGGCTTGTGCTTGTCACCCAAAATTTGTTGGCCTTCAAAGGAGGAACCAATCAACCTTTAGGGATCCTTCCAAAGTTCCCTATTACTTTAGGAGGAAACATTGTCTGTATATATGTGATGGTAGTCCAAGGTCCATTAGATTTCAATCTTCTCCTTGGACGTAACTATGCTTATATCATGGGAGCTCTTTTTTCTTCACTTTTCCATGTGGTTTGTTTTTCGCATGAAGGGAGAATAGTGACCATTGATCAATTGTCATTCATTGCTCACTAGGCACCTACTTTGCAACCATCATCCCCTATTGGCTCTTGTTTTCAAGAAGTACCTTCCCCGCCACAGGTAAATTATGTGGCTACCTGTTCTGGCTCAGCATCTGCTGATGATCACATAGATGGTATAGTACATTATGTACTAGGGGATTGGAACCTGATCTGTCTTTGGTACAAATGACATGTATTCCTCCAGGAGCATGGTCCTACCGTCTAGTGAAGATCTCTTGGGAGCCATGTTCTCGTATGGTCCATGAACAACTGTATGAGGATAACTCTTTCACTGTGTCAACCATGTTAAAAAAATGAAACAAAGTGTGTGAGGACAGTTCCTAGTCTTGTGTCAACCTTGTTAAAAAATGAAACACGGAGTCATGAGGATGGATCCTTATCTTGTGTCAACCTCGTTAAAAAATGAAACAAGCGATGGGCATAATTCCTTGTCTTGTAGCAAGCTCATTAAAAAATGAATCAAGATGTCCAAGGATAGTTTGTTCCTACATCAACCTTGTTAAAAAATGAAACAACTCCCTTTTCCGAATCAAGTCTATGATTAAGATATCGTAAAATCCTAGTTGAGTCTTTCCAAGATCTCAAAAGTGAACATTCATTCCATCCACCTAGTTGATTGAAATGAAGTTGGGGGGGGGGCATGTACCTTGTTTGAGTCATTATGCTGGTGGCTGCAAACTTATTCATGCATAGTTTTTTCGTTTCAATCTTATGTAAACATGAAAGTGAATCCAAGTAGAGTTCTCCATGGTTCAAGCTTGTGTAAAAATCAACCCATGCCCAACTTTCATCTCATGATTGTCATTTTTATTAGCTAATTTATGCTAGATGAGCCTTGGCTATTTCATTCCATCGCCACCATATCTTTCGCCGATCATATGCTTTCACTTGGTTGTTTTTTCTTTCCTTAGGAACCGCAGCAATGAGTGGTTTTATTAGCTAGCCTCTTGACCATTACATGTTTTTAGTAGTTCCTCCATTACTGGACCCAATTGCTACCCTTTATACCACTCATTCCTCCAGGACGAGTCACCTTTAAGCTCTTTTCTGACTCATAAAAGATGAAAATATTTTCGAGTATTTTTTCCCTTTTGACTCGTTAAAAAGAATAAAAACGGCGGGTCTGCTTTCCAACTCTTTTCCAACCCTTTAAAAGCGAAAACATTGCCAATCCCTTGTCATTTCAAACTCGTTAATGGATGCGAAACATCGTGAACCCAATAGAAGTTTACCTCTTTTTCGGGCTGGGAAGCACTACTTACAAAAAAGGTATTCCTTGACTAAAATGGTCAATTGGTTCTTAAGAGTACTATTTTCTACCTTTTCGGGCTCAAGAGACACAAACGTATGAAAAGGGACCGTGTGGAGTTTTATTTTACGTGTCTTTTGCAGACTTTCTAAACATGAAAAATATACCAAGTTACACCTTTACGAGACTCCTTAAACTATCAAACGACATCAGATTCATCACCATGACAAACATGAGTTTCTCCTTCCTAGGGATCGTTAAACTTACTAGGTCTGATTCGTCCAAAGGATGAACTTACAGTGCAAGCATTTGTGATTAAAAAATAGTTGGGGTACTCACCATATGGTGGGGGCAAATTTGGAAATCTATCTAGTCCTGTTGCTAGCTTACTCTTGAACATGACACTCTTTGCTTCATGTTAGGTTGGGACATCCTCCTCTGCATCATTGACCTTCTTGTGTTTGGGCCTTTTAGTTTGTCTTCCATTTGATCTCTGCTATGTCATCATGACCACTGATCCCATGGATCCAAAAGCTACCAAACTTCTAGTTCTGTTACCGATATGTTTAATAGTTGTCCCTCTGCAGTTAAACTTAACTCTGATTCTTTATGTCACCCAAAATCATTTTTTCATCCTCTCGTCTCATGTTGATGATATGGGATTCATTATGACCCTCCTTCGACATGGTCACTTTCTGTCGACATCAACTCATTATCCGGGAAGTTGACCAAGAGACTCCCTTCCAATACCTTAGAGCTTGCATGCCCTAATGGAAAGTTCTTCATGCTAGATGATCAGTTTGCATCATTGGCTTTTGATTGAGTGATTTCACGGGTGTTCAACTTCAATTCCTATATTCACATTCCATGAATTGTGTTGATAGTACCTTGAAGGCCATTGTCATTATTGGTGGTTTCTCTTGTGCTTGTTAATAGTTTACATCAATGACTGGTAATCAAGTGACTTTCTCGCATGTTCGACGTCAACACATATATTCGCATGCTAGAATCTGTACTCTAATTGGGTCGTGTTGGAGTGCAAGACCTTGGACTCAAATCACAAAAGTCCAGGTTGCGAAGCGATGTGACACAATTATGATGATATGCATGTCCCTTTCAGATGGTTGGCTACAACCAGACCATGAGTTATCATATATGATCCTCTTTGATGGATGGTTGTGCCCATACCTGGATCCATTTGCATGATCATTCTCTTGATGGCTGCGTCCATGCCACGATTCATGTATCATTTGATAGAGATCTCAATTTATGTATATGTATCTATACTTTCTTATAAGTTTTCCAACGGTAGACTAGTTCCCCGCGTTGATTTATAAAGCATTTCATCGCTCACTCTGGTTCAACCTTCACACTTTAGGGGGCATCTATTACACAACATTTTGTCACTGTCCCTATAATCGCCATTCCTGGATCCTAGAGGACCTCTACAGTGAACCCTACATGCTTTGCCTTCATGGAGAAACTCCCATTATGTGCCTCTTCATGAGCAAATCATTTCCCTTTTGCACCATTTCCCCTAAAACTTCTGTTTTGCCTAGTTTACAAGGATGACACTAATGAAATTTGTCTCCCTTGTGCTGATGTGCAGAGATTAGCACTATTCCTTGCGCTAATTGGTGCGACTGAGCTATGTTCCTGTCGTGCCAGTCCTGTTACCGAAAGTTTTTTAAATTAGGGCCGAAGCTTCCAACTCTAGAAGCTTCGTAATGGAAGTTTGGTAAATGGTTTGGCCGTGTTAGTGTTAGTGTCTTCAGACTGCCATTAGTGATCAATATTTACTCTTTTGCATTTCATACTAGGAGTCCCATTTAGATGAGTTGCATTCCATTAGGTCATGGATCTACTGATGGTGGGGTAAATTTCAATTTTTCCCTCATGATATATCTCTGCTGACCTCCTTTCATATTTTTCAGTCTACGATTCGTGCTTATTTTCAGTTCATTTCATCAATTACTTAGGGTTTCAGTCTCATTAGGTCTTAGGGTTTTACCATGGTCAAATTTCAGTGACTACTATTAATAATGGTCGGCAAACACATGAGGATGATAATAATGATAAGAAAAGTTCTAATGTATTAATTTGCAAGCTTAATAAAGCATTTTTATATTATTTTGAAAATTTCATGTAATTTCATTGTTCTCATATGTAATAAATGGTTACATGTTGCTCTTGGTCACCTGGTGATATTGCCAAGTACTTGCCACTGTAAAAGTCAAGGAAATTGAGGATCAGTTCACCTATCAGAGCAAAAAGGTCAAGCATAAAAAAACAGAGTATTTGAAAAAGCACATAGACAGCACCAAAGTGGGTTTTCACCATCAAAAATAAAAAAGTGAAAGCCATGTAAAGCCTTTTCCTCTATTGATCATTTAATTGTTAGAGTTGAAGTCAAAAGTGCTAAATGAGAGCCAAGAACATGATTTTTAAGTTTCATTAAGGAATTGTGAGAAGTTAATGCGTTTCTGAAGGAATTTTGACCAATGTTGCGCATCAGAGGTTGGTGCAGTGTACCTCGCAGTCACTCTCAGTGTAAAAATACATGGTCATTGCACACCTTGGAGGCGTTGTGCACCTGCGTGAAGCATCGTACACTTGGCAGGCAAGCCCCAAATTGCCCAAAATCACTCCAAGTCACCCCAATTTGCTTCACATCATCCATTCTTACCTCTTTGCAAGTAAGTACATCAGTGTTTCTTGTTGAAAAGCGTTTTTACATCAAGTTTTGGTGATTATTTCACTAATAAACAAACTATCTCATAAAATTGACAAGCTCATTCTCTTATTGTTTTCCTAGCTTATCCATTTTCTATTGTTCCCTATGCCCCATTCCCTCATATATTTTCCCTAAATCCCATTCCCACATACAAATTTCCCAAACCCTACACACTTTATCCTACTCATTCCCTAAACCCTATACACTATCCCCAAACCTTACTCACTCCCTAAATCTCATTTGCACTTCAATTCACTCTCACCTACTCATCTATAAAATCTTTTCATAGTCATCTTTCATTCATCCACCCTATCATTTCATTCACCGCAAGTGTTAATAGCTATAAAACAATGGAAAAAGACAGTGAATGTGAACTTGAAGAAGACAACCTTAGTGACAGTTCCAAGGAGAGAAACATATAACACAGGAAGCCTCATAAAGGAGGAAGGATTATCAGAGAGGAGCGCACCAGTTTGAGGGAGTTTCAAGCCTGTCCACTTTCCATTTCTTGTTTTAAACACTAATCATACTTTGGTTTTTGTGAAATGGTAGAAAGGGTTAAATTTCATCGTGAGTTGGCAAGGTTTTTTGTGACACATTTGCACAATAATGAAGTAAAACTTTCCGAAATTACATTCACCTTATCACCAGCTATCTTTTCAGAGGCTACAGGTATTCTAGAGGTGGGTGAAAAATGGAACAAAGGCCAAGATATTGATAGCGAGTACTATGATCCTTACATCAAGGCTAGATAGAAAGACAAACTGAAGAGAGTATTCCCTTTCAAGTTTTTGGAAGACAGGTTTGCTCCGTTGATGAAGATAATTATCAAGTACTTCACTTGTGAAGGTAGGTTCTCCCGACTGTATGCCTACCACATTAGACTGCTGATGCATTTCATTAGAGTAAGAATGGTGAATATCCCTTACTTAATGTTCAGAAACATTGAGAAGATGGCACTTATTGTAAAGAAGAAACCATATCCCCAACAATTAAATAGCATTTTCCGCTACTCTTTGATTAAAATCATTGTTTTACATCAACTGAACCTTCTTAACATGCCATAGTGACTTTCATTTCTTATGAGATGTTTAAAGTACCACAAATCTTTTCATCAATGTGTCATGAAGAAGGTGGACCTTCAGGACATGAAAAGGTCAAAGAGACTGAAACTGATGGAGTGTCAGTGTTTATGACTTATGAGAGGGTCACTAGGAAACTTTTTGCAGCTACTAGGTGAGTGTTATCTCCACAAGGTGTGGAAGGGGTCTCGCCTTCATCGTCAAGCTACAGGAAAATGTTATCTCCGCAAGGAGTGGAAGGGGCTTTGCCTTCTTCTTCAGCAAAATAGGTACAAGTTGAGCAGCAAAGCAAGGGAAAAGGTAAGGACAAGAAAAATATGCAAAGGAAGGATCTTTGTCATGAACAAGAAAGATATTTTAACCTTGTTGATCTTGAGGAGACAGAAGCAGTTGATGTCATTGACCTGGAAACTCTAGATCCAAAGACTGCCAAAGAAATGATCATAAAAGAACAAGAGGTTCAGATACAATTCTTATTAGAACCTAGAGAGGACTAAGTGGGTCATCAAATATTTAGAGCAAGAAAAAAAACAATTGAGAGACAAGCAAGTCCTCATGGAGCTGCAAATGATCAAACAAAACAGGAAAAAGGCCAAGGAGGCAAATGTCAAGTTGACTTCAATTGAAGAAGAAATTGAGAATGATAAGGAAACTTGGCTTGAGAGGGTTAATATGCTCCTTGATAGGCTGATTGAGAAGGCCAATAGAGACAAGAAGATGCTTCACCACATGGCCTACCACTACATGATTCACAACAAGATCTGGAATATAAGAATGACGAAGCTTAAGACTAGGTTGAGGAAGGCCTTAAGGAGAAAAAAGGAGTAAGATAAGTTGAAAATCTTGGCTGAAGCCTCACTAGCCCATGAAAGAAAATAATTGTTGTGCCTTGTGCCAAATATGGGCAAGTTCTCATAAATTTTTGTCTTTCCCAAATTTTGGAATTTTGAGAACAGGAAATTTCCCTAGGTGGCACTGCGCTTTTCCTTGGTGGAATTTTTGGAGGAATGGATTATATATATGGATTCATCATGATGAGAGCATCAAACCCAAAAAATATCAGAAATTTTGGAGCAAAACTAGGTCACCAAAAGGGCAAAAAACTACCAAAAAATGACCTCTCTGCCTCTTTTTGGAGACATAGAAGAAGCCTTGGGAACCAAACCAGAAGGTGGCACTGCGTTTTCATTTGGAAACTAGAATTTGCAGCTATTTTTATGGGATACTTGTGGTAAAGTGGTTTTTCATAGTTTCTCCTTCTGTTATCAGTTTTTCTCATGTTTTATGTGTGCCACAATATACTTCATTTCTTCTAGCTGAATGACATCAAGATAGATAGGTAGAATTCATTGTTTACAGTGCTCTGCCTTGGGAAACCATTCAGTTTTTGATGTTTTCTACTATTTGACAATGATACATGATCTTTGCATACTCTCCTCAACTCCTCACCAGTCTTAGATCTCTCATCTCACTCAATTTCAAGTTCCAAAGCACCTATGTACCTCGCCCCATAGAACAACCTACATCTTGACTTGATTTCCCAGACCCAAAGCTGCCTGCTCCATTTGATCCACAAAAACCAACAAAATAAATCAAAAAACCCTAGAGCTACTATACTTAGCATAAAATACATATCTAATCCAACCATCTTGACAAAGATTCATAAGGAGAGAGCCCTCTCCTGACCTGGTAGGGCTAGCTACTAGGTTAAGTGTGGTTTGTGGTTACCCTAGAATTGCTTCAATTTAGTCTGAGGTCAATCTAGGCTCTAGCATAGCAGCAACCATTCTGGGGAACATAGTTTGATGTTCCTTAGTAAATGTATCAAGTTTAGATCTGATTGTTAATGGTGGACAACGATCAGACACTAGAAGGCTGAAATCATTCACCTGGCGACTCTAAATTAGTTTTGAGATTAAATTCAAGGACTCCACTGGAGGATGAACTCGACCAGAAAAAACATGAAAGGAAAATATGGAAAGATCAGGTATTCAAGTTAGAATTTCATCCAAGACATTATGTTCTTTGTTATAATTTATTTCTTCTCTTTTTCCAAGAATGTCAAGAAGGCTTTACAAAGTATATTGTATTTGAGACAAGATCCTAGACCTACATTTGACTCCTTCTCTTTGGGAATTGCGAAGACAAGTGTTCACATGCCTTTGATATTGATCAAGACCCTTCTTCCAAATCTTGTGATGATCGTCTTCAAACTGATGAGCCTAAAGAGACCAAAACTGATTCTACAACTTCTGTACATATTCCTATACCTTGTAAAATTCCAAATAGATACAAACCTTTGATTTTACCTCCTATATCCCATGCTTTCCCTAAAAATCATTACCTATATCTACCAATATATGATGGTGGATGTGACAACATCATTGTTGAGAGACATGGACTGAATTTTGAGTCTTTTCTTGACCTTTTTGAAGATGATGAAGAGGATGTTAGTATTAGGCCTTTTGATCTTTCTTTGCAAGGCAAAGTCATGAGCTGGTTCAAAACCCTACCTGATGTGAGCATCTCAGATTTCCAGCAGTTCGTCAGAGTTTTCCTCAACACGTGGGTGGTTGGAAAAAACCCTTTCTTGATTCTAGAAGAGTATAACCAGCTAAAAAGATGGCCAGGGGAGACAATACAATAGCTTTCTACTAGGGTAACCAAGTCTATTTTTGGATGATGGCTAATATAAGGCCTACTCCTGGATCCTCTCTCTTGCACTACCTGGATGCCTTTGAGCTGGAAATGGCATTTTAGCTGAGGGAAGGAACCTTGCAACACTTGAAGAGATGCAAAATAGTGTAGTATATTTAGAGGCTAATTTGTTGATCAAAAGGGCAAAGTTGAAGGAAGAAGAGAGGAGAAACATAGACCCTAAGGAATCAACATCTTTAGAGGTAAAGCTTGACATTTTGGTAAGTGTAGTGGAAGATATGATGCAAAATATCATCACGAGGAATGAGTATGATGTTCAAGACCATGGATCACTGATTGAAGAAAAACAAATGGTTGATCCAAAACATTTTATTTCTTATCCCACATAGATCTGATAATGATTGTTTTATAGATCATATTGGAGAAGAGAGATTTGTTGATATGACATGTATGCTTGATGATGTGTTTTATACTAATGATTTCCCTAAGTTTGATCAATATGATGATGATTATGTTCTCCAACAGAATCTAGTCTTACAGACAAATCGGCAGCTGGTTTGTGGAAGGAGGAAGTTCACTTTTAGCAGCTCGAATATAGTGATCAACCATTGCATATCAACTATGAAAGTGAGGAGGAAAGTGTAGCAAATTTTGAACTAAGTGAAGGATCTTTGCCTTTTTGTTTTACTTCATTTCAGATTGTAGACAACTTTTGTGCAATCAGAAATCAACCATCGATAAGTTTCGATCTCGACCATCTAGAGGGAAATGAAACCCATGTTCAAGACTTTTCATATCAAGATTTGAAGCCCCCGAACGCCATTGAATGTTAAGATGCAGATAAAGACTTGGAAGCTGGAACATATGATCAAATGATGCAAGATGATTGCA
Organism: Pinus taeda; assembly: GCA_000404065.3. NCBI lineage: Eukaryota > Viridiplantae > Streptophyta > Pinopsida > Pinales > Pinaceae > Pinus > Pinus taeda. The sequence goes on along the minus strand of APFE030452056.1, from coordinate 9,028 downwards.
TACCATTCTATTTTGAATCATTTAAGTTTTTGAAGGGAAATTTCCACAATATAGAAAATCATGCCATGTCATCAGAACCAATAGAAAGTGGATTGCAATAGTCTTTTCAAGTTTTCCATTATCCAATAGCTAATGTGTTGGATGATATCTGTAGTCAAAGTCCTTCTCCGTCAGCTAACTATGAGCTTGAAACAATTATTCATACAAACTTGATCTAGTAGCCAGTTTATTTGCCATTATCAACAGGAATCTCCTCACAACGCTTAGACGAAAGTTTGCATTAATGGTACAAGGAGAAGAAAGGTAATCCATTGGATGAGATAAGCCCCAGTGCACATGCATTTCAAGATCCTTATGTAGTATTTTTTGAGTTAGATAGAGAATCCATATTATTCAATGGATTTGTTCACCATTTTTCATGGGAGTTTCCTTTCAGTAGTTCTCTTTTGTTGTTCATAGAAAGCACTTGCGGAGAATTCAAACAACAACCATAATGCTTAATTGGTTGCATTAGTTGTTTCATTTCACTTAATCAGGTGATCAATGGAACAATTAGAGTAGGTTTTATTGAACAACCTCCACTTCAAATGTCTTTTCCAGTTTCCTAGTTGTATTTTAGTATTGAGTAAGTTTCAAGTCAGTTTGTGTTTTTGAGTAATCAGTATTCAGTCATGCATTTTAGTTTGAGTTTTTTTTTTACTCCATTATTCAATGGATGAGGCAGTAATCTACATGTTCCCAAATATCTATGGTTCTTGGCACCTCCAAGGAGCTACCATCCCCATTGGAGCCAATGTTAGTGTCAGTGTCTTCACATTGCGATCAGTGATGAATATTTACTCCTTTGCATTTCATACTAGGAGTCCCATTCAAATGGGTTGCATTCCATTAGGTCATGGATCTACTGGTGGTGGTGTTCATTTTATTTTTTCCCTCATGATATATCTTTGTTGACCTCCTTTCATACTTTTCAGTCAATAATTCATGCTCATTTTCAGTTCATTTCATCAATTACTTAGGGTTTCAGTCTCATTAGTTCTTAGGGTTTTACCATGGTCAAATTTCAGTGACTACTGTTAATAATGGTCAGAAGACAAATGAGGATGATAATAATGTCAAAAAAGTTCTAATGTATTAATTTGCAAGCTTAATAAAGTTCTCACCTCAAAACTAGTTTTGAGGTAAAAACAGAGCATTTGTATATTATTTTTAAAATTTCATGTAATTTCATTGTTCTGATATGTAATAAATGGTTCCATGCTGCTCTTGGTCACTAGGTGATATTGCCAAGTACTTTCCACTTCAAAAGTCAAAGAAATTGAGGATCAGTTCACCCATCAAAGCAAAAAGGTCAAGCATAAAAAAACAGAGTATTTGAAAAAGCACATAGACATTACAAAAGTGGGTTTTCACCATCAAAAATCAAAAAGTGAAAGTCATATAAAGCCTTTTCATCTATTGATCATTTCATTGTTAGAGTTGAAGTCAAAAGTGCTAAAGGAGAGCCAAGAACGTGATTTTTAAGTGTCATTGAGTAAAGGTGAGCAATTACTACATTTTTTAAGGAATTATGACCATCGCTATGCATCAGAGGCCGGTGTTATGCACCTGGAAGTCACTCTCAGTGTAAAAATACATGGGCGCTGCACACCTAGGAGGCGCTGCACACTTTGGTGAGGTACTACGCACATGGAAACAAGCTCCAAATCACCCCAAATCACTCCAAGTCACCCCAATTTGCTTCAAATCATCCAAGCTTACCTCTTTGCAAGTTAGTACATTAGTGTTTCTTGTTGAAAATGGTTTTTACATCAAGTTTTGGTGATTCTTTCACTCATAAAATCAAAACCCTAGTTTTCACACAAACTTTCTCATAAAATTGACAAGCTCATTTTCTTATTGTTTTCCTAGCTTATCCATTTTCTATTGTTCCCTAAGCCCATTCCCTCATATATTTTCCCTAAATCCCATTCCCACATACAAATTTCCCAAACCCTACACACTTTATCCTACTCACTCCCTAAACCCTATACACTATCCCCAAACCTTACTCACTCCCTTAAATCTCATCCACACTCCCATTCACTCTCACCTATTCATCTATAAAATCTCTTCATAATCATCTTTCGTTCATCCACCTTATCTTTTCATTCATCACAAGTGTTCAGAGCTATAAAACAATATAAAAAGACATTGAATATGAGCTTGAAGAAGACACCCTTAGTGACAGTTCCAGGGAGAGAAGCATACAACATAGGAAGGCTCATAAAGAAGGAAGGATTATCAGAGAGGAGCCCACCAGTTTGAGGAGTTGAAAGCCTACCCACTTGCCATATCTTGTTTTAAACACCAGTCATACTTTGGTTTTTGTGAAATGATAGAAAGGGTTAAACTTCATCATGAGTTGGCAAGGTTGTTTGTGACACATTTGCACAATAATGAAGTAAACCTTGCTAGAATTACATTCACCTTATCACCATCTATCATTTCAGAGGCTACAGGTATTCCAGAGGTGGGTGAAAAATAGAACAGTGGTCAGTATATTGACAGGAAGTTCTATGAGCCTTACATCAAGGCTAGATAGAAAGACAAACCGAAGAGAGTATTCCCTTTCAAGTTTTTGATAGACATGTTTGCTCCATTGATGAAGATCATTATCAAGTACTTCACTTGTGAAGGTATGTTCTCGCGTTTGTATGCCTACCACATTAGACTGCTGATGCATTTCACTAGAGTAAGAATGATGATTATCCCTTAATTCATGTTCAAAAACATTGAGAATATGACACTTATTGTAAAGAAAAACCCATATCCCTAGTAGTTAAATAGAATTTTCCACTACTCTTTGATTAAAATCATTGTTCTACATCAGCGAAATCTTCTTAACATGCCATGCTAGACTTTCATTTCTTATGAGATATTCAAAGGCCCACAAATCTTTTCATCAGTGCATCATGAAGAAGGTTGATCTTCAGGACATGAAAAGGTCAAAGAGACTGAAACTGTTGGAGTGCTAGTGTTTGTGACATATGCGAGGTGCAGTAGGAAACTTTTTGAGGCTGCTAGGTGAGTATTATCTCCACAAGGTGTGGAAGGGGTCTCGCCTTCATCATTAGGCTATAGGCAAATGTTATCTCCACAAGGAGTGGAAGGGGCTTTGCCTTCTTCCTCAGCAAAACAAGTATAAGTTGACCAGCAAAGCAGGGGCAAAGGTAAGGACAAGAAAAGTATGCAAAGGAAGGATCTTAGTCATGAACAAGAAAGAGATTTTAACCTTGTTGATCATGAGGAGACACAAGGAGTTGATGTCATTGACTTGGAAACTCAGCATCCAAAGACTGCCAAAAGACATGATCATAAAAGAACAAGAGGTTGAGATAAAATTCTTATCAGATAACTTAGAGAGGGCTAAGTGGGTCATCAAATATTTAGAGCAATAAACCAAAAAATTGAGTGACAACCAAGTCCTCATGGAGCTGCTAATGATCAAACAAAACAGGCAAAAGGCCAAGGAGGCAAATGTAAAGTTGACTTCAATTGAATAAGAAATTGAGAATGATAAGGAAACTTGGCTTGAGAGGGTTAATATACACCTTGAGGTTCTGATTGAGAAGGAGAATAGAGACAAGAAGATGCTTTGCCACATGGCCTACCACTGCATGACTCACAACAAGATCTGTAATATAAGAAGGAGGAAGCTTAAAGGCTAGGTTGAGGAAGGCGTTAACGAGAAAAAAGGAGAAAGATAAGTTGAAAATATTCGCTGAAGCCTCACTAGCCCATCAAAGAAACTAATGGTGGTGCCTTGTGCCAAATCTAGGCAAGTTGTGATAAATTATTGTCTTATCGAAATTTTGGAATTTTGAAAATAGGAAATTTCCCTAGGTGGCGTTGCGCTTTTCCTTGGAGGAATTTTTGGATTAATGGCTTACATATATGGATTCAACATGATGAAAACATCAAACCCAGAAAATCTCAACAATTTTGGAGCAAAACTAGGTCACCAAAAGGGCAGAAAGCTACCAAAAAATGACCTCTCTACTTCTTTTTGGAGACACAGAAGAAGCCTTGTGAGATTTTACGTTTGAGGGGGAAAATGACCTTGAAGTGTAAAGATTCAAGATTTTACAAAAACTAGACAAGAAGACCTTCCCAATGAGCTATCATGGGCTCAATTGGTCTAAAGGAAGGCCTACAAAAGTGGCTGTGAAGCAATGGTGCGCACCTGACCAGTGGCGTTGCACATAAAGCCAGTTTGCCAAAAAATCCAGTTTTCGCCTACTTTCACTACAAGTTGACTATTTCTCTCCTCATGGATGGATTTATGATTGTAATTAATGCTATGCTATGTAAATGTAATTGTGAAATGATCTTAGAGGGTAGATTCATCAGTTTAAAGTGGTTTGGGGGTCAATGAATCAGTTTCCATGGTTATAGAGGCAAGTTGCTCCACTACCTATATTCATGTTCCTTGTTTGGAAATGGTTGTAATAGTTCCTTATCCCTTGGATTAGACCCTTGATGGCTAGCATAGGTGGTTTGATGTCTATATTATATATTTTTTTAGTCATTAGCGAAGGTTGGACTCTCTTGGATGCTTTGAGCTACATTGCACACCTTTATCAACAGTTTGGCAAGGACGTAAACCAGATTTTGCAGCTATTATTATGGGATACTTGTGGTAAAGATTTTTTGCATATTTTCTCCTTATGTTATCAGTTTTTCTCATGTTTTATGTATGCCACAATCTACTTCATTTCTTCTAGCTAAATGATATCAAGATAGATAGGTAGAATTCATTGTTTACAGTGCTCTACCTTGTGAAACCATTTAGTTTTTTATGTTTTCTACTGTTTGAGAGGGATACATGATCTTTTCATGCCCTCCTCAGATCCTCACTAGTCTTAGATCACTCATCTCACTCAATTTCAAGTGCCAAAGAACCTACCTACCTTGGCCCATAAAACACCCTACATCCTGACTTGATTTCCTAAACCCAAAGCTACCTACTCCATTCGATCCAAAAAAACCAACAAAATCAATCAAAAAACCCTAGAGCTACTATACCTAGCCTAAAATACATATATGATCCAATCATCTTGACTGAGATTCATAAGGAGAGAGCCCTATCCTGACCTAGTAGGGCTAGCTACCAAGTTAATCGTGGTTTGTGGTTATCTAGAATTGCTTCAATTCAGCCTAAGGTCAGTCTAGGCCCTAACATAGTGGCGACCATACTAGAGAACGTAATTTTTTGTTCATCAGTAAAACGTATCAAGTTTAGATCTGATTGTTGATGGTGGATAATGATCAGACATTGAAAGGCTGAAATCATTCACTTGGCGACTCTAAATCAGTTTCAAGATTAGATCCAAGGACTCCACTGGAGGATGAACCTGACCAACAAAAACATCAAAGGACAATATGGAAAGATCAGGTATTCAAGTTGGAATTTCATCCAAGACATTATGTTCTTTGTTATAAATTATTTATTCTCTTTTCCTGAGAATGCTAAGAAGGCTTTACAAAGTATACTGTATTTGAGACAAGATCCTAGACCTGCATTTGACTCCTTCCCTTTGGGAATTGTGAATACAAAATGATCGCATTCCTTTGATCTTGATCAAGACCCTTCTTCCAAATCTTGTTATCACCGTCTTCAAACTGATGAGCCTAAAGAGACCAAGGCTGATTCTTCAGCTTTTGTACATATTCCTATACCTTGTACAATTCCATGCTTTCCCTAAAAATCATTACCTATATCTACCACGATTTTATGGTGAATGTGACAACATCACTACTGAGAGACATGTACTGAATTTTGAGTCTTTTCTTGACCTTTTTGAAGTTGATGAAGAGGATGCTAGTATTAAGCTTTTTACTCTTTATTCGCAAGGAAAAGTCAAGAGTTGGTTCAAAACTCTTCTTGATGCGAGCATCTCAAATTTCCAGTAGTTCGTCAGAGTTTTCCTCGACAAGTGGGTGGTTAGATAGAACCCTTTCTTGATTCTAGAAGAGTATAACTCGCTGAAAAGACTTCTAGGGGAGGCAGTACAACAATTTTCTACTAGGTTTAACCAAGTATATTTTTCGATGCCGATTAATATAAGACCTCCTCCTGGATCCTCTCTCTTGCACTATCTGAATGCCTTTGATCTAGAAATGGAGTTTCAGTTGAGGGAAAGGAACCTTGCAACACTTGAAGAGATGCAAAACAATGTAGTAGATGTAGAGGCTAATTTGTTGTTCAGAAGGGCAAAGTTGAAGGAAGAAGAGAGGAAGAACATAGATCCAGAGGAGTCAACATCTTTAGAGGTAAAGCTTGACATTTTGGTAAGTGCAGTGGAAGAGATGATGCAAAAGATCATCACAAGGAATGAGTATGATGTTCAAGACCATGGCTCGTTGATTGAAGAAAAACAAGTGGATGATCCAAAACATTTTACTTCTTATCTCAGTTGTCATAGATCTGAATATGATTCTTTTATAGTTCATCTTGGAGAAGAGAGATCTGTTGATATGACATGTATTCTTGTTGATGTGTTTTATACTGATGATTTCCCTATGTTTGATTAGTATGATGATGATTATGTTCTCCAAATAGAAGCTAGTCTTGTAGATAAATTAGCAGCTGGTTTGTGAAAGGAGGAAGTTGACTTTCAACAACTCGAATACAGTGATTAGCCATTGCATGTCGGCTATGGAAGTGAGGAGGAAAGTGTAGCAAATTTTGAAGTAAGTGAAGGTTCTTTTCCTTTTTGTTTTACTTTGTTTCAGATCGTTAGAGAAAACTTTCTTGCAATCAGAAGTCAACCGTCGATAACTTTCAATCTTGACCGTCTAGAGGGAAATGAAATCCTTGTTCAAGACTCTTCATATCCAGATTTGCAGCCCCCGAATGCCACTGAATGTCAAGTTGCAGATAAATACTTGGAAGCTGGAACATATGATCAAATGATGCAAGATGATTCCGCACCATTTTGTTTTGAATCATTTCAATTTTTGAAGGGAAATTTCCACAGCATATCTTCAAATGAGCAGCTTGTAGAAAATCATGCAATATCATTGGAACCTATAGAAAGTGGGTTGCAACAGTATTTTCAAGTTTTTCATGATCCAATATCTAATGTGTTGGATGATATCTACAGTCGATGTCCTTCTCCATTAGCTAACTATGAGCTTGAAACAATTATTGATACAAACTTGATTCAGCAGTCGGTTTCTTTACCATTATCAGCAGGAGTCTCGTCACAAAGCTCAGATGAAAGTTTGCATTCATGGTACGAGGAGAAGAAAAGTAATCCATTGGATGAGCTAAGCCCAAGTGCACGTGAATTTCAAGATCCTTATGTAGTTTTTTTGGAGTCGGATAGAGAATCCATATCATTCAATGGATTTGTTTACATGTTTTCATGGGAGTTGCCTTTTAGTAGTTCTCTCCTGTTGTTAATAAGAAAGCATTTGCAGAGAATTCAAACAACAACCAAAATGCTTACTTGGTTGCATTGGTTGTTTCATTTCACTTGATTAGGTGATGAATGGAATAGTTAGAGTAGGTTTTATTGAATAAGATCCACTTCAAGCGTCTTTTCCAGTTTGTTAGTTTTGTTTTAATATTGAGTCAATTTCAAGTTAGTTTGTGTCTTTGAGTCATCAGTATTCAGTCATGCATTTCAGTTTGAGTTTTTTTTTTTTTTACTCTGTTTCCCAATGGTTGAGGCACTAGTCTACAAGTTCCCAGAGATCTATGGTTCTTGGCACCTCCAAGGAGCTACCATCCCCATTGGAGCCAATGTTAGTGTTAGTGTCTTCACACTGCCATCAGTGATCAAAATGTACTCTTTTGCATTTCATACTAGGAGTCCCACTCAGATGACTTTCATTGCATTAGGTTATGGATCTACTGATGGTAGGGTTCATTTCATTTTATCCCTCATGATATATCTCGGCTGGCCTCCTTTCATACTTTTCAGTTAATGATTCATGCTTATTTTTCAGTTCATTTCATCAATTACTTAGGGTTTCAGTCACATTAGGTCTTAGGGTTTTACCATGGTCAAATTTCAGTGACTATTGTTAATAATGGTTAGCAGACACATGAGGATAATAATAATGATAAGAAAAGTTCTAATGTCTTAATTTGCAAGCTTAATAAAGTTCTCACCTCAAAACTAGTTTTGAGGTGAAAACAGAGCATTTGTATATTATTTTTAAAATTTCATGTGATTTCATTGTTCTCATATGTAATAAATGGTTCCATGCTACTCCTGGTCACCTGATGATATTGCCAAGTACTTGCCACTACAAAAGTCAAAGAAATTGAGCATCAGTTCACATATCAAAGCAAAAAGGTCAAGCATAAAAAATAGAGTATTTGAAAAAGCACATAGACATTACAAAAGTGGGTTTTTGGCATGTTTGGTCAATTTAGTGTGTCCTAAATTGCTATATAAATTGTCAATCCGGGAGTCATAAACTGCTGAAGTGAAGTGCACTATATATGCAAGATAACCGTTTTCTTATTTCTTTGTCATTTTTTATTTTTGATTTGTTTTTGGGTTTATCTTCTTGTTGATTCTCTAATATGAGATGACAATTCTAAAAATCGAGTATGGATATAAGTATTCAAGGCAATGGTGACCTTTAAAATAATTTCCAAACATCAAATTTTCAAAAAGGTTTTCAAACTTACAATGATGAAATCAATTACTAAGAGAAAATTAAGATGTACCTAAATTCTAATTAAACCAAACAGTGAACTAGTGACTATGAAACCCAGTATGCTTGCTATTGTATAAAAAGAAAACTAAACTCAAAGAATATCAAAAACTATAAGCAAAGTAAACTAAACCATATCACATCAACTCATATTTTGACCCCTCACCATTCGACTCGCTCTGGCAATAGGAGGTAATCATAAACAAATTGAGTAATTTGATATCTAAATTGCATAAAATAAAAAATAAGATCAAACTACACATTCATCCTTCAATCCCTCACCATTCTGTAGGAATATACAGGGTAAGTT
>APFE030452045.1:49310-98355 GCA_000404065.3 Pinus taeda | reverse complement strand
CATGGTGGTAGTTGATAGACTTACCAAGTATGCACACTTTTGTGCATTATCTCATCCATTTAAAGCGAGTACAGTTTCTACTGCATTTATGGAAACAATTCAAAAGCTATATGGAAATCCAAAGATTATTGTAAGTGACAGAAATCCCATTTTCACTGGAAATTTTTAGATAGAATTGTTTTCTTGTCTTGGTACTCAGTTAGCTCATAGCTCATCGTATCATCCTCAATCTGATGGGAAAACTGAGATAGTAAACAAATGTTTAGAAGGATATCTTCGTTGTTTTTTATCTGATAAACAGACACAATGGGTCAAATAGTTTCCTTTGGCTTAATGGTGGTATAGCACTTCCTTCCATACTGCAACAAAATTGACTCCATTTATGGCACTTTATGGATATCATCCACCATCCATCACATCATATTTAAGAGAAAATTCTAAGGTTCAAGCAGTGGAAGATCACATCAAGCATCAGCAACAAGTTCTCCAACTCTTAAAGGATAACCTCACCTTGGCATAGAATAGAATGAAACAGCAGGCAGATCAACATCGCGACAAAAGAAGTTTTGATGTAGGTGATTGGGTATTTGATGCAGGGAGACCCCGCAATACCCAGGATCTTCAACAAAGTATATAAGAATGATTCTCAGTTTTTTCCATCTCGAGAACAAGTCAGTTCAAACGTTGTCTATACCAGTTTTGACACATCTCATTGATAAACGTAACCGATTCTCCAAACATCAGAGTCATAACTCATTTATTCTCTTTTTACGCTATCGCCCAATTCACAACAGAAATAGGAGTCGATCCATAATTCTCATTCAACATTCCAACGCTTTTTTTTGGACTCTACCCTCTTATTCGACAAAAACACCCAATTCTCAGCCTGAGAGGAGCTCATACTCCTGGTACATCTTCTAAAGTCAATACTGAAGTGCGCTGACAGGCAGGCTAATTGCGGTGAACTCACAGCAAAACCTCGGCCCAACCAATCACCATCTGAGAGTATATATACTCTATATCTCCGGTCAAGCTTGAAACGCGTAGGGCAATATTAAATGTATATACTACAATCTCCAAATCTGCAAGTCTTGATTTCTAGGTAAAGTCCACGCAATTGCGAAAAGTACTCAGTTCGCTCACGGACCTATAACGCATTTGGTCTGGCACCAACGGCTCATACACTGACTTCATTCCTTATTGCGCATCATCATAAATAAAATAGACTGATAAGCTCCTTAACACGTATTCAATACACCGGCCTTCCTCTGCTTCATTATCATGACAATCACCAACCGGGTTCCACGTCTCGAGAGACAATCAACCGGCCATTAACAATGTCAGAAACTGAAAATGCGTGCTACTAACAGCGTTAAACACTCTGGTAACGCTACCACACTGTTCCTTACAGATTAATGAAATTGATATGCGTAAACAACATTTTCTCTGTCTAAAATAAATGGAATTGCAGTGGCGCAATTATATGGTTTAACAATAGAAGAAACAGACCAATTTTTACAGTACACAGTAAAGCATCAAACGTATTAACTTAATACATAACACAACCATTTATTGAATGCATTTATCCATATAATAGACAGCGTTAAGTTTTTTTTTTTTTTTTTTTTTGACGCCGAGAGGGAATTTGAAAGGTAATTCTTCTGGCACTGCACCCTCTCTCTGCCCTCTGAGAGCTTGCTGCCACTTTATTTAAAATAATAATGGATATGTAAAAATAGATCTTCTCCTTATCTCCTAGAAAAAACAAGATTTTTCCCTTTTTACACAACTATTTAAAGCTTGAGGCTTTATTCCCTATTTTTTCCTAATTTTAACTGAAAAAACGTAGAAATCCTATCCCAATCCTATTCTCTCATATTATTTTTTCTAAATAAAAGAATATTTACATAACTTCACTTTCTAAAACAACAAAATGTTTAAAATTATCACACCCCCTCTTTATTCCATATTTACAAATGAGGATGGTCTTGATGCTCCTGCATCATACACCCAACCTTAAAATTAATCATGATCTCCTCACCATGTGTTCGGATCTGTGTATGCCTGGAGCCCACACCTTGTGCTGCAATTTTCCATTTTCCGTTGCTTTTGTCTGTTGTTCTTCTCCAGGTCTCCACACCTTATGCTGCTTTGCTCCACTAGCTGCACTCTTGCAATCTTCTGTTGTCTTCCTCTTGTTGCTTCTCCTTTGTTTCACTGCTGTTGGTCTCTTCTAGGACTCCTTCATCATCATCTGTCTCATCATTTCAATTTCTTTTTCTAGCAGATTTTCTTCAGCTTCTTCAATAAGACTTGTACTCACAAAACAATTGTTAGGATAAAAAACATAAGGCATTAGTGCCTCTTCTACTGCTATCAATGTTGCCTCGGGTGTCACTATGGATGTTGCTATCGCTGTCGCCATAGATGTTGCTACCTCCCAAACTTCCTGTCCCTCTGCAACATGCTTTGGCTCATCATCTGCAATTTCATCTGCAACTTTTCCCTCTGGTTCACTGCACTGGACTCTTTCTTCTGCAATCTCCCTGTCATATTTTGGATTCTCTAGCCAGTATTCTAACAATGCAATTTCTCTGTAGCATTGCTAAACCATATTATCATCACCTTCATTCATATATAAACTTTCAGTTTGCACAAAATCACTAAGTTTAACAGACTCAACTGTTGCTTCACTTATCCGTGCTACAGACTGATCCACTTCCTCAACATTCATAAGAACTTCCTCTTGTGCTGTAACAGTTTCACAAGATCGCACATCCTCCTCAACACCTGTAATCACATCATAATTTTCAGTTATACAAACACAAGAGTTCACATTATCCAGCTGATATGGATCTGCCCAATAACTCAAGAAATTGTCAATAATATCCTCCTCTGTTTCACCAATGCAAACCTCCTCTACACCTGAAAACATACACAACTCATCAGTTTTAAAACTATAAGACTTTTTTGTCCTAACTTCTTCCTTCAACACTTTCCTTTTAATATATCTGCATGTGAGATTTTCAAATTTCATCTCTGGCACAAGAACTCTAAGTCCCTTTTTCAACAAGGCAATCAGAATTTGCCTCAACCTCCTCTGCAACTGTCACCAAATCACTTTCTTTATTTTTAGTGGAAAGAGCATTTTCCTTTCTGCTTTTCCTGCTCTTGCAGCCATTCTTCTAGTACCTGCAACTGTGCCTTTATTTCTGAAATCTCGCTTTCTCGAACTCCTGCAGTCATCTCATCTCTATGGCATTTCTCTGAACCTCTTCCTCCTCTAGAAAAAATCCCTCTGCCTCTGGCAAACTACTTCCTCATGAGTTTCTCACTCACCATGAGTTGTACTAGCCTCTGCAACAACAATCTCTCTTCCTGCAACTTACCTCACCAATCCTTCCCTCCGGATCTGGACTTTTGGTAAGTACTGGTTCACTGCCGAACCTCTTCAGCACTCCTCTGCTCTCTCTAGGCTATCTCTTCAACTCACCTTCTTCTTCAGGACACTACAATTGTCCTCCGTATCCAGCCTTCAGCTGAATGCCAGGTTCACTGCCACCTCCTCTGCAACCATAAACTTCATATACAAATTCCAAATCAGGAAAATGATCTCACCTTTAAGATCTTGACTGATCTTGTCTTCTTTCCACTGCTGCAATCTTCTTCACTTGTGTATGCTTGCATATCAAATCTTTCTTTCAATCAAAAATACACTTCAATTCTTCAAAAAAACAAAACAATTACTCTTCAATGAAAACAGAGCCAGGCTCTGATACCACATGATGCAGGGAGACCCCGCAATACCCAGGATCTTCAACAAAGTATATAAGAATGATTCTCAGTTTTTTCCACCTTGAGAACAAATCAGTTCAAACGTTGTCTATACCAGTAATGACACATCTAATTGATAAACGTAACCGATTCTCCATACAGCAGATAACTCATTTATTCTCTTTTTACGCTATCGCCCAATTCACAACAGAAATAGGAGTCGATCCATAATTCTCATTCAACATTCCAGCACTGTTTTTTGGACTCTACCCTCTTAGTCGACAAAAACACCCAATTCTCAGCCTGAGAGGAGCTCATACTCCTGGTACATCTTCTAAAGTCAATACTGAAGTGCGCTAACAGTCGGGCTAATTGCAGTGAACTCGCAGCAAAACCTTGGACCAACCAATCACCATCTGAGAGTATATATACTCTATATCTCCAGTCAAGCTTGAAAAGCGTAGGGCGATATTAAATGTATATACTACAATCTCCAAATCTGCAAGTCTTGATTTCTAGGTAAAGTCCACACAATTGCGAAAAGTACTCAGTTCGTTCACGGACCTATAACGCGTTTGGTCTGGCACCAACGACTGATTTCATACACTGACTTCATTCCTTATTGCACATCAACATAAATAAAATAAATTGATAACCTCCTTAACACGCATTCAATACACCGGCCTTCCTCTGCTTCATTATCATGACAATCACCAACCAGGTTCCACATCTCGAGAGACAGTCAACCAGCCATTAACAATGTTAGAAACTGAAAATGCGTGCTACTAATAGCGTTAAACACTTCGGTAACGCTGCGACATTTTTCCTTACAAATTAATGAAATTGATATGCGTAAACAGCATTTTCTCTGTCTAAAATAAATGAAATTGCAGTGGCGCAATTATATGGTTTAACAATAGAAGAAACAGACCAATTTTTACAGTACACAGTAAAGCATCAAAAGTATTAACTTAATACATAACACAACCAGTTATTGAATGCATTTATCCATATAACAGACAGCGTTAAGTTTTTTTTTTTTTTACGCCGAGAGGGAATTTGAAAGGTAATTCTTCTGGCACTGCGCCCTCTCTCTTCCCTCTGAGAGCTTGCTGCCACTTTATTTAAAATAATAATGGATATGTACAAATAGATATTCTCCTTATCTCCTAGAAAAAACAAGATTTTTCCCTTTTTACACAATGATTTAAATCTTGAGTCTTTATTCCCTATTTTTTCCTAATTTTAACTGAAAAAACATAGAAATCCTATCCCAATCCTATTCTCTCATATTCTTTTTTCTAAATAAGAGAATATTTACATAACTTCACTTTCTAAAACAACAAAATGTTCAAAATTATCACACCCCCTCTTTATTCCATATTTACAAATGAGGATGGTCTTGATGCTCTTGCATCAGTATTCCTACGGCTATAGCCATATAAACAAATATCCCTCAAGCAAGCTAAAAGGGATAACAAATTATCACCAAAGTATTATGGTTTGTACAAGGTGTTGCAAAACATAGGTACTACAACATACAAATTGGAGCTTCCTGCAGCTTCTCGAGTGCACCTAGTTTTCCATGTTTCATGCTTAAAGAAGGTTATAGGTGACAAGCTTCCAGTTCAGACAATATTTCCAGAACTTGATGAGGAAGGAAAAATCATATTGGAACCTGAAGCAGTCAAAGAAACAAGAACTCGACAGCTACGAGATAGATCAATTTTAGAGCATCTCATCAAGTGGAATAACTTACCTATTGAAGATTCCACATGGGAGGATGAGAATTTTATACAGAAGCATCCAGAACTACTCAAGCGTTGAGGACAACACTTTTTTGAAGGAGAGGAGCATGTTAGGTCCCTATAATATTAGTGATACCCCCATTAATATTGTCGTTGTATCCCTTATTGTTATTATTGTGCCCCATAGAATCCCTCTATTGTTATTTTTGTGCCTTTATATTATTATTGTTAGGTCAGCTTGGTTATATTGTGACCCGTAGATTCCTATATATAGAAAGAGGTTTTGTCATTTGAATCATCTAAGAATTGTTCATTTGTGTAATGTAAAGGAGGTTTCCCCCTCGAAGAGGCTTATTTCTAAGGCGTTCATCTATATTTTCTATCTTTTTGTGAGTTGGTTTCATAACATTCACAAATTGGACCAAATCAATCCACTAAGCCCACTAATTATGCACTAAATGCATTCACATAATTCGAGGACCTTTTCAAACCATTTCTGACCTTTTCAAGCAATTATGGAAACATCTAGGAATTTCCAAGCTAATTTCCTTCCGAACAATGTGAGGAATGCGGAGAAAATCCCATGAATTCCCTCAATCACATGCATGACAATATCTTCATGCAACTGATACCTATCACTTCTCCCATAGACGTGTATTCCAACTACTATAGCCTTTTCGTTACAGGCTTGGTTCCTAGAAAGTATGGTTAGGAATGAGGGAAAACATCGCGCCTTCAGCTCAAAACCTCTACCGCTAGTTGGATCACCTTCTATCGTATCTGTACAAGATCTGAAACCTCTCAGTTATCGTATTGACACATCTTCAAGTGGATCAAACATGTCTCTGAAGTTCCACTACCAAGTTGGGCCAAAAGATAAGTTTGGAAAGAGTGCCAACAAGTCCTCCACTCTGCAACAAACATCTAAACAAGTTGCAACACCTCTAACCATCCTGCAATATATCTACAAAATACTATAGTACCATCGTAAGCATAGAGATGAAGAGCTCATGAAGACCTAGTTGACAACTCAACTATTGTTCCCTCAATATTTCTCTAATGAATTTTTGGCTAGTAAGAAACGTTCAAATCATATGGAGAACATATATATTATAAAGTTTTTTTTACATTGCAGTAGGAAGTGATATACTTGTTTGAACTCATATTCCTTAAACAAGTTTTAGGATGGTTTGTACCGAGGCAGGCTACAGATAAGAGTAAATTTACATAGCATAATCAATGGGCATGTTTCATATCTCAAGAGGCAACCTTTTCTTTTTAATGTTGGACATATATGTCTGAATAGTTTCACTCGATATACTACCATACGTGCACAAAAAATGGATATTTAACTACACAACCTAGAAAACTCAATAACTAAAGAGAATACAAGCAAGGAATAGTCATCATTCAGCATCATTATTCCTGGTGTACACAATGCTTATCTCCAAATAGATCATGATGAGAAAATATCTTTGGTTTTACCTCATCAACACATAATGAGAATGCAATCCCTTTCAAGAGTATACCTAAAATCCCATATTAAATAACTAACAAGTTCTCCCACGTTAAAAGGTTGCTTTCGAAGTTGAATCTTCCGAACTTAAATTTTACCTTCCTAGTTTTAGGGCATGTACACTTTAGTATGTTTAATTAAAAAGAAGAAGACAACATAAACATGTTTTATTTTCAACTCAACAGAAATTAGCAGTGGAGAAATGATGTCTAAAATGTGTAACTATCAGGAACCGTTGCAAAAAAAAATGCAATTTAAAAATATTTCTATAACAAGGGTAACACTAGATATGTGAAAATAGAGTGAAAAATAAAAATTTAGAAACTATAGCAGATAGCTAGTATCTAAACATTTCCACTAGTTTACCTGGACTCTAACAAAATAATTTCTTTATTGACATTCTCGAAAGGTTTCAAACATGACTTAGAGTTCTCGAAAAGAAAAAACCAACCCATGTCAAGAACATCATTAAATATACAAATCATTGAAGAAGATGATTCATCCGTCATTCTAAAAATTTATTGTTGTTCATATGAGAGGTTTCTTGCTAGCATATGGCCAATACCAAGGATGACAAAATTGAAGGGGATTGCAATAAATGCACACAATCTTAAACATCCTATCCTTCACTAGAAAAGAATAGATCTTTATTATGGAAAGAAACAACCTTATTAAGAGAAAAAGATATGATTGACACATCCAATTAGAGTGTCAATCATGATTAGAATAGATTGAAAAGAAACCATCTCCACAATTATTACTCCGTATTTAATGGAAAATGAAGCTAATGAACTATCACATCTGGTTTATTTTTTCTGTGCATTCATACTTATTTTGAAATTTTTTCTAGAGTGAAAATAGTTCCCTCCTCTACTCTGCTTTCACAAAGTACTTTTTCAAGTGCCTTGATGGTCAAGTATAATCGATTATCTAAACATCTCCCACAATATCCAGTGAAGACAATAGAAAAAATAATAATCAAGGTGATACCTGAAGTATACAAAGGTTGTATGGAAAGAATATATGGTGTCATACAAGAGTGAATTGCTAGTAGTATAAAACCAAATGATGGTAGCGCAAAAAAGGAACAACAGTTCTTCCAAGAAAAAAAAAGGCATGAGGTAGGAAACATGGAAGGCTAATAACCATGAGAAGATCGATATACTATAGATCTTATCGAAATGAACTATTCCATGGAGCACCAAATTTACGAAAGGAATTATGAAAAACCCATGAAAGTGAAGTGAGAAAGCAAAACATAGATGAAAAATATCTGCAAGCAGTTTGAACAATCTCATAATAGATAATAAGGTGAAAGAAAAGTGAAAAAGAGAGACCAATAGTCAACATCAAAGGCATTGCAAATGTGAGATGCATTCCCTTTGTTGCACAATGAACCGGTAGGGCAAAGAGCGCCAAAATACTAAAGCATCCAACAACAAAACGTACAACATTCTTTTGTTGTTTCCACAGGAATTATTGAAAATAGATAGAGCTACAAGATGGAATTGGGAAGTGATTCTCCCATTTGGCATCAAATTGACCCAACTATTTTGAAGATTTTTCCTTAGATCTCTGGTAGGCTGACTTAAAATGTGATACACTAAATGGCCAACATATCAAATTATATAAACTCCTCTTCTCAATTTTTGAGGTACTTGATATTTTGTTTCCATTGACGTTCCCAACCTACTTTACTTCATATCTAATTCATATATAGAACCATTCATTTCTCCATTCTCCCACAACATTCCCCAAAGGCAACATCATGTTTGCCCAATCTTCAACTTAAGGAGATACAAAACTAAATTCTATGAGGACTTTGACGGAATTTTTGTTTGAAAGCAAGGCCAAGGGCTCTTGGCATATGCAATTCTTGAATATATAGACTTTGATGTTTTCCTTTACTTTTGCAGTTTTACGAGCAATCTAAGAGTTAGCGAAGATGGGATCTTGATTTCTAAATGTCCTCAAATTCGTCAAAGAAATAAATCTTCACCTCTATTTCCTGCAACATAGTGTTAATGCATTCACAAATAAATAAGATTCTCGCGTTTCCCTTTTTGAATCATAACAATTTGCTAAAAATAAGTAAAGTGAAATGCTCAGGAGAAAATATGTGATTAAAAGCTATTGAATAACCATTCAAATTTCACATATTTCCAAGAAAAGAATCTTCACAAGTCACAATCGACATTTACCGCTTCCACTTCTTCCATTGTTAAAAAAAATGTCCAGTCAGGAACTTACCATTTCTAGTAGTTATAAATTTCATTTCCATCAAGTTATAAATTTCTTTGTGCACCCCTCGGATGAGTGTTTGCGAGTTCAAACAGTCCATAGAAAACTAGGCTCTATCCTCTAACATTTATGGCACCTTTAAACCGAATTTCAGAGTCAAGTAGGGTGTCAAACTTTTGGATGTTGAGTTAGCATTGGGAAAGTAAACTTTCATGGACTGACGCCACCAAAGGTTTGGGATTTCCTTGATATTGGGTTGGTTTTTCTACCATTTGTTTATAATGCAGATACTCGTTGTTTCCTTTTACTGCTTTATAACCCAGATACTCGTTGTTTCCTTCCAACCTCTGCTACTGGTACTTTGCTTCGCTAAAGCCCTGGGACCTTGTTCTTCCTAGTGACTCAGTCACAGTCAAATCATTTTTATGGCTGTGAGACAATCCGTTGAACCTACCTACCATCTAGCGCCATCAGATGCAATCAAATATCAAGAAAATTCATTCCCATCAATCAAATAACTAGAGACATAGAGAGGGGCCCTACTTACAGTGTGTTAACCCTTGGATGAATGTTAGCGATAGAATGGTGGAATAAGCGATAAATGGCATAAGTGCGTGACGACGACCCATTCAAATGCCGCAGGTTCTAGCCATGTGTCATATTTATATTAGATGGAGGAGGACGAAATTAGAGCGCGGGGATTGGTGGGGGTGAGAAATGTCTCCTCATCCCAACCCTGCAGAGAGAAATGTCTTCGACATATTATCTTATAATACACTTCATATTTCTAAGATACAAAAATTATAATAATTAATTAAATTATATTTTATTTTAAATATTTATTAATATTATTTTATACAAATTATTATATGAATAAACATATATACATTTCAAATAATAACACTTAAATATTATTATTATTATTTAAAAACTATGCAATAAATATAGGAAGATTCTTAACCATGAAGATCCATCTCCATTTTTAAATAGAGATTCTCAATCTGTAAATAGGTTTTGTTACGATACCATAGGACAATACCATGGCTTCGTAATACTACATGCCAAAAAAACCATAAATCATGCTCACATGATACATATCCATATGACATTTTTTTTAGCTAATAAATTTAACGAAAATGACATAAAGAGCATAACTACTTTTAAAATATATCTTAACTTTTAATTTTCGACTAATATTAAGAATATTCTAAAATATTTTGTAGAAGTCAAATCCATACCATCCACCTAATTATGCCAATAGACATGTCTATCTTAGAGTATGGCTTCTATAATATTAATTTAATTTTCGACAAATATTAGGTGGATAGTAGGGATTTAACCTCCATTATTATTCTACAATAGTAGTATACATAAATAAAAAAAATGTCATGTGAACAAAGTGTCATATGGAACGAGTTGGTGTTCTTAGGCATGTGGTATTTTATTGATAGGCCATGATATTGTCCCAAGGTAATGTAACAAAGCCTCTTTACAAAATCTCTATGATAAAATGGGGTAAATTTCCATAGTTAAGAATCTTATTATATAATAATAATAATAATAATAATAATGTTATAATTTAGTTAACCTTTATGTTTTTTTAAATTTTAGCAACTTGAGATGTATGATGAAGTAAGTGTTTTGATTCTTATTATAGATTGATGCTTATCGACATTTACAAGTCATCTAATTGATATGGTTGTGCTTATTAGCCGAAATCTTCCTATTTCAACTTAAGGTCGATGAAGATCTGTTGACTTCTTATTTTATTTTTTTTAATTCAAGACCTACATTGATTATCAAGGGAATATGCTCAGCATATTACTTAAGGAGTAATTATATTGTGTTACCTTGCCTCATGGGTTTTCTGAAGATCTTAATAAAAGATATTTTTATTATAACAATCTCTTGTGTTATTTCTTGGGAATATTTTTCATTTTTATATAGATTAGAAGGTAAGATCTATTACAAAATGTTTGCACTATCTTTTGAATATGGATTGAGGACAATAAATTACCTTCCTTCATTAAACCTATACTAATTAACTCAGACATAGTGTACCACTTGAAGCTAGAGATCCGTGCAAATAGTGGAAGGTGACAAGCCTTATAAATTGTTAAAATTTGAATAGAACCCCAGAAAAATATTATGAGATTCAATTATTATTGGGATAAAGCATGAGACGAGATGATACACTATACCATGAAGTGTCAAGAGTAGTCTCAATATGGAGACTTGTTCCATGGTGAATGAGGCCACTCACACACCATGAAAGGAAAAACTAGGGCTTGTGAGTGAACAAAGGTTGATTAATTATTCGAGCATGAGGAAGGCGGAAATTGTGCCACAAATGAAGAAATATTAAAGGAATTAAATTGACGATTTATAGGTTTTGTTTACAATAATAGACATTGTCTCAAAATCATCTAGTATCGCACATATTTCCATGAATAAATAAATGGTTAATCTCAATTTTAATGCATTATATAAGAATTGGTGTCAAATTGATACATCAAGGTCCTTGTTGCAATGAGGTCACTATAATAAGGATAAGTGCATTGTTATTATCAACATGTAGAGACATAGGTGTTCCTAGTCACAAATGTACATATGGATTACTACAATAAAGAGCATATTGCATGCATAGGATTGTTTGCTTATGTCACTATCATGATGACAGTGTCATAGATTTCTTTCTCACTTTCTTGATGATCACTATAATATGTCAAGAATATCGTCAGCTACCAACCCTAAGATTACTAATATATGGTTTCTTAGGGTCACTGTTCATATGTCATTTAGAGTTGTCATCATTTCATATGAGTCATAGAAGAGACTTGTGAAGGAGATCTCTATCATTTGAATGCCTGAATTAAGATTCCAAGCCTCCTTAGGGTTTCTCTCAACAGATATATATATATATATATATATATATATATATATATATATATATATATATATATATATAATATTATATATATATAATAGATAGATAGATAGATAGATAGTACAAAGAATGGGATAATGAGAAAATACAAGGTTTTGATGCCATCAACCAAATTATAAATTAAATACTTCCATATTGTAAGTCTATTCCATGCCAAACAAACTTTATATTATGGTCTCATGTATTTGGTATAGAAACCATAATTCTTAGAGAAGATATACCATACAAATTGTATAAGATATTGTATATTAATTCCTCATGTTCAAGAATTCTTTTGGGAACATTTACAAGTATGCTCTTTACTATATTCATAGTGGTATCAACTAGACAACCATGTAAATGTGAAGATATGTTGTTCCTTGGAATACCCCAACAAAAATTAAGTTGGTTAAATATTGAATGAGATAATAGCAACTACTCCACAAAAATATATTATAATTGTACCCATTACTATTTGAGGATAACTTAATTTTTTTCAAACATTGCAATGAAGTGATGCAACTAAAAACAAGACATTTTACAAAGTATAAAGATCAAAATTGTTAGATCGATGAAATAAAATTTCTTGTAAAATCAATCAAAGTTGATCAATTAAACACTAAGAAATGATTAACTATCCTATTACTAGCTCCACCTACTAGAATATAGTAAAAAAACCCTCCTCCTTAAACAAATATTGCACCACCATCTACTCCTCTACGAGGGTGATGAAGATATTAAAAAGCATTGGTTCATATCTCAATGAAATTGGGTTGTGATGGATATACCACAAACACAAAAAAGAAAATTGCAAAGTGTGTTGGAGAATTAAAGAAAATAATGTTAACATGATTTATGAATTTTAAGGATAATTAAACAAAAATGAAAACCAAAATGTAAGTGAAGGACAATTTTTATCATTCCTAAAACTCAATATGTCAAACATCTAATAGGAAAAAAATAGAAGGCACTAATTAGATGCCTTGTGAACTTATGTTGGAATACAACGAGAGGTTTATATATATTCTTAACCATATCCCATATAAAATCAATAAGGACTTGCTAATATAACGGTTCGTAGCATGCCTTCCATAAAATATAAGGGGTACTCTTTGAATACATGCAATAAAAGCGTTCCAAGATGCCCTAAAGAAAGAATAACGTATGGAATGGTATGAATATTGGTATATCCCATCATCATTTGATATAAAAGTTGAATAAAAGATTGAGATTCTTCAAAAATGACTTACAAACTTGACCCTTTAAAAAACTAACCTATGGTGTACAATATGTACAAATGAAGGTCATTCTAATTAAGACTTTTGCAAATATAGAATTGGCTAATAGAGACCCAATTGTTAGCCTGATAAAAATATGTATATTTCTACAGGATATGCCCAAATATGATGAGTCACAGAACAAAAGATTTTCCACATAATTTAAAAAATGCAAAGCCAAAGTTGTGTGCTATTTTCTAAGAGGAAAATCATTCTATTCAAGAATGTTGATGGAGCACCAAGGATTGAAAAATCGTTTTTGATTAATAAGTTAAGTGTTATAGAATTTCTCTAGTGAGTTTTCCTTAGAAATCAATGTGTTCATTATTTATGGTTATTTAATTTATTATCTTTTATGCTTACATTTGTTTATTAATTATAAGGGTATATTAATAATTTATGCATGTGAACGGATATGAGTTGTTAAATTGGCTATATAATGCTTGGAATATGCTAGATTTAGCTTATGACATGTGAGGTTTAGGAGTTTATTAAGGAAGGGTATAATTTAAGATAAATATTTGGGGGGATCCACTTGAACTCATAAATCATATGGAAACTAACTGAATCATATCAACTATGTGTGTATTTGGAGAACTCCAAACATGTTTTAGAGGGTATGTTTGTTCAATCAATTTGATTACTTCAAGTAATAAAGAGAAGAAGTAAGTCACCTTTAAATGCTTTTAATGAAACCTTGAATAAATATTCTAAGTGATCAATAGAGTGAACACTATCATTATATATAATAGGATAATATTAATAAATATTTATACAAGGTTTCATACCATGAAATGTTTTATGGAACATTGTTTATCAAGTATTAGTTTTTAAATATTTATTAAACCACACCTACCTAAACATTATGTCACCTGGTTCACCTGTCACCTAAATCACCTAGTAAAAATTTGATGGTGATGATGATGAAAAATATGATGATGAAGGGTAAGAAGTTTTCTCAAATGGAAGGGCAATGAATTTTGTCAACCTATAGAATATGAAGTACATTATAAGCTACAATTGGTAAATAGTAATAAATAATTTCATATTGACATTTACAAATGTTATAATGTTATCGTTCGATTTTCAAATTATTTTTGTGAGTCCTATTTGGGTCTCAAAACCCTCCCATATCATCAATGCATGAATCTACCATAACCATGTTGGAGTTTAGTGCATACGAGCACAAACTGAAAAAAAAAAATCAACGTTGGCCCCATTCTCAAGTCATGTGAAGTCATGCATGTATGGGCCAACATTACTTATTTTGTGCCGGTGACCCTTGCTAAATCAGTCTGAACCAACAACTCATCACATGGGCACCCCTACCGATCCAGCACCTCAGCATGCTTAGCATGTGATGCCACTATGGGTGCCCACGCACCCTAACTTTGTGCAGGTGCGCTTAAGGTTCGAGCATTCACCTTGTTGTGTAAACCAGTGAAAAAAAATCATTATATTATGAAGGAAAAAAATATTATCACTTTTTAGTACCATGCTACATAATCAATCAATTATAAGCCAAGTTTTAACACCCAAATATTAATTTAGTCAACTTTTTAAAAATCATTACAAGACGCCTTGTGGGAACTTGGTTAATGGGAAGTCATTGGCTGACATTACTTATTTTGTGTGGGTGCCTCTTTCCAATTCAGTTCGAACCACCAACGCTTCACATAGGCGCCCTGACATCCTCAACATGCGACACTCTCATGGATGCCCACGCACCTCACATTTGGGCAGGCACAAGTGTTCTCCTTGTTGTGAAAATCACTGAACACCCGTCACTACCTCATCAATGATCATAACAAGATATTATCATTTTTTAGCACCATGTTGCATAATCAATCAATTATAAACTTACTTCTAACACCTAAACATTAATTTAGTTATGTTTTTTTAAATCATTATGAGAACCCCTAGTGGGAACTTTGTTCATGGGTAGTCATGGGATGAAATTAATTTTTTTTTTGCATGGGGACCCCTGTCAAGTAGGTGCCTTGGCCATGTGCCCAACACACGATGCCCCAATGGGCACTTGGGTGACCCACCTTCTTGCGGGAGCACCCAGGGTGCAAAATTTTTCTATGATGTGAAAATCATTTAACAAAAATCATTAACTCATCAATTACAACAAAATATTATCATCTATTTTTTTCATGCTACATGATCCATCAGTTATAAATTGATTATTAACACCCAAACATTAATCTAGTCAATTTTCCAAAAATCATTATAAGACCCTTTTGTCGTAACTCGGTTCATGGAAATTCATGGGCTTAAATTACTTATTTTGTGTGGGTGCCCCTTGCTAAGTCGAGTCGATCCACTAACTTGTCACATGCCCAACCCCATAGGGTGAGCACCTTAGCATGCCCAATATGTGACGCTTCCATGGGCGCTCAGGTGCCCCGCCTTCATGTGGGTGTGCCCAATGCGTAGGCATTCACTATGATGTGTAAATTAGTGAATACAAATCATTATCTGATCAATGAAAAAAAATACTATCATTTTTAATTTTCATGCTGCATGACCAATCAATTATAAACTAACTTTTATCACCTAAACATTAATTTAGTCAATTTTCTAAAATTAATTATGAGACCCCCTTGTGGGAACTTTGGTCTTGGGTAGTCATGGACCGACATTATTTATTTTGTGTGGGTTCTCCTTGCCAAGTTGGGTCTACCCTCCAACTCATCGCACGAGCAACCCTGCCGGGTTGGCACCTTGCCGTGTCTAGGACATGATACTCTGATGGGCACTTGCACGCCTCACCTTAATTCCAGCGTACCTAGGGTGCGGACATTCACCTTGCTATGGAAATCGATGAAAAAAAATAATTAGCTCATCAATGATCACATCATAATTATATTATCATTTATTAGTACAATGTTGCATAATCAATCAATTATTAACTGAATTTTAACACCTAAACATTAATTTAGTGAATTTCTAAACATCATTATGGGACCCCTTTGTGGAAACTCAATCAATGGGTAGTAATGAACTAACATTACTTCTATTGTTTAGGTGCCCCTTTCAATGTCGGGTCGACCCACCTACTCATCACACGGACACCCCCTTTGGGCGGGTACTTTGGCATGCCCAACACACTACGCCCCCATGGGTGCTAGGATGTCGTGCCTTCGTGCGTGTGTGCTGAATGTGTGGGCATATGCCACACTCTATAAATAAGTGAAAAAAAATCATTATCTTATTAATGACAACAAAATATTATCATTTTTTATTTCCATGTTGCATGATCAATCAATTATAAACCAATTTATATTGCCGAAAAATCAGTTTAGTCAATTTTCTAAAAATCATTATGAGACTCCCTTGTGGGAAATCTAGTCATGGGCAGTCATGCGTCAATATTACTTCCTCTGTGTGGGCACCCCTTGCCAAGTCGGGTTGACCCGCCAACTCATCGTATGGATGCCCCTACTCGTTGAGCACCCACATGACCCACCTTCATGTGGGCGCTCCTAGGGAGTAGGCATTCACCCTACTATGCAAATAAGTGAGCAAAAACCATTATCTCATCAATGATCACAACAAAATATTATCATTTGTTAGTACCATGCTGCATAATTAATCAATCATAAATGGATTTTAACATCTAAACATTAATTTATTTATTTTTCTAAAAATAATTGTGATATTGCCTTATAGGAACTCAGTTCATTAGTAGTCATGGGCCAACATTACTTCCTTTGTACAAGCACCCCTCGCCAAGTCAAGTCGACCCAGTAACTCGGCACATGGGTGCCCCTACCAGGGAGGGACCCCAGCATGCCCAACATGCGACATCCACATGGGTGCTCAGATGCGGGCATGCCGAACGCGCATGTGTTTTACCTACTATGAAAATCAATGAACAAAAATCATGAGCACATCAATGACAATGAAATATTATAATTTTTTATTTCTAGGCTACATGACTAGTCAATTATAACCCAAATTTTAACACCCAAACATTAATTTAGTCAATTTTATAAATATCGTTATGAGTTCCCCTTGTGGGAATTCTATTCATGGGAAGTCATGCGGCAACATTACTTATTTTCTACAGGCATCCCTTGCCAAATCAAGTCAACCCACAAAATTGTCACATGGGCAACCTGACGTGCCTAGTACGTGACGCTGCCATGGGCACCCACATGCCCCGTCTTCGTCCGGGTATTCTCAGGGTGTGGGCATTGACTTGTTTTGCAAATAAGTGAACACAAATCATTAGATCATCAATGATCACAAAAAAATTATATTTTTATTTTCTAGTACCATGTTGCATAATCAATCAATTATAAACTGACTTTTAACACATAATATTAATTTAGTGAATTTTCTAAAAACCATTATGAGACCCCCTAGTGGGAACAAAGTTCATGGGAAATCATGGGACAACATTACTTCTTTTGTGCAGGCTCCCGTTTCCAAGTCAGCCTGACCCACTAATTCTTCACACAGGCACCCCTACCAGGCAGGCGTGCTAGCGTGCACAACACGTGACTCCCACATGGGCGCCTACACACCCTGCTTTTATGTAGACTCACCCAGGGCAAGGGCATTCGTTGTGTTGTGGACATAAGTGAACACAAATCATTATCTCATCAATAATCACAACAAAGTAATATCATTTATTAGTACCATTCTTCATTATTATTCAATTATAAACTCACTTTTAACACCTAAACCTTAATTTAGTTAATTTTATAATCATCATTATGAGACCCCTTTGTGGGAACTCCATTCATGGGAATTCATGGGCCAACAATACTTATTTTATGCAGGTAACCCTTTCCAATTTAGGTTTACCCACCAACTCGTTGCACGGGTGCCCCTGCCATACAGGCATTATGGCATGCCCAGCACGCGATGCCCACATGCGCCTGAGTGCTCACACTACTGTAGAAATCAGTGAACACCAATCATTAGCTCATAAATACCAAGAAAATATTATAATTTATTATTTCCATGTTGCATGATCAATCAATTATAAACTGAATTTTAAGCCCCAAACATTAATTTAGTCAATCTTCTAAAAATGATTATGAGACTCCCTTGTGGGAACGATATTCATGGGTATTCATGGACCAAAATTACATGTTTTGTGCGGGTGTTTCTTTCTAGGTCGGGTGGACCCACCAACTCATTGCATAGGTGCCCCTGCCTGGTAGGCACCTTGGCATGCCTAGCACACAATGCCCCCATGGGAACCTGTGCGCCGCTCTTACATGCAAGTGTGCCCAGGGCATGTGAGCTTTCCTTGTTGTGCAAATTAGTGAACAAAAATCATTAGCTCATCAATGATCACAAAAAAAATTATATTATCATTTTTTAGTACCGCGTTGCATAATCAATAAATTATAAACTCACTTTTAACACCTAGACATTAATTTAGTGAATTTTTGAAAAATCATTGTGAGACCCCCCTATGGGAACTCAGTTCATGCAAATTCATGGGTAGCCATTACTTCTTTTATATGGACACACCTTTCCAAGTTGAATCGACCCACCAACTTGTCGTATGGGTGTCCCCGCCGGGCGAGTTCCCTGACGTGCCCATCAGGTGATGCCCCCATGGGTGCCTGAGAGCCCTGCCTTCATGCAGGAATACCCAACGTGTGAGCATCCTCCTTGATGTGGAATTCAGTGAAAAAAAATCATTAGCTCACCAATGACAACAAAATATTATAATTTTTTATTTCCATGTTGCATGATCCATCAATTATAAACCAATTTTTAACAGACAAACATTAATTTAGTCATTTTTTAAAAAATCATTATGATAGCCACTTATGGGAGATTTGTTCATGGGAAGTGATGGGTAAACCTCCTTAATGTCATTAAAAATCTTGAGAATTTTTTCTTTATCTCTTTTTCCATATAATATTCACCATAAGGTCTTTGTTACATTCTTCCCGATGTGCACTGTATCAAAAAAAATGAACAATTTCTAGGTACTCATAGTAGTGGAATTTATTAAATTACTTGGGATAACTTTTCATTCCTCGTGGAATTTCCCTATTATTAATGCCTTGACGACCTACAACATGAATTATAGTTAAAGATAGTATAAGAACACTATAACCTACCAATTAGTACAGTGAAGAAAATGCCATAAAAAGATAAAATAATCCAAACATATCATGTATATTGGTACATAGACAATTTGATCCATACCGTGAGAGACTCTATTACATTGCAACTTCTATGCATGAGGTGTCATTCTCCATGGTCTTAATCCATTCTCTTCTTTCTGATTGAAAATATGTTTTTGGTACTTGAGTACCTATGGTTCTTAGAGAGGAAGTTCATATACTCATAAAATACATTCTTTCCTAAGTTTCATGAATGATGATGTTTCATATTATGACCACAAACTAGACAAGAAAATTTACCATTTTTCTGAAGATCCACAAGAAATGGAATAATTTTTATATCAATTATTTTAAGTATGTACAATGAAGGTCAAACTAATTAAAAAAATACTTGAAATGAACTTCATAAGATTTAAATATTATTAGAGTGCAGGGTAACATTGTAACATACCACCAAAATGTGTTAGCCCTGGGGCATCATGAATTGTCTATACGAGCATTGCATGGAATTTAAATTCCCTTTTTACAACTAGTTGTTTAGAGATATCATACATAGTGGCGTTGTCCCATAATTCCACTTACTCATCAACAAGAGGTTTGATATATGCATTCATATTTTTGACAAGGTACTTACCTAATTGATTGAACACACAATACATAATTAATACATATATGAGTAAATAAATTTTTTTATAAGACATAATAATAATTAGGCATAATTGAACATATATGAGTAAATTAACAAAAAGATATAGGACATAATTATGAAACAAACAAGACAAATGAGATATTATTGTGCTAAAAAAAAATATTCTAAACAAATTATAAATACCAGAACAATCATCGTCAACATTATGTGTTCCCTATTTATTGACTTCCACAAAGGAATGTTATTGTTGATAACAAAAACCATCCACACCGAGTAAGTAGATCTTGGCTCTCTAAATGGATTGACACCATCAACTGCTAATGAAAGTCTAAGATTACGAGGTTCTTCTTTAAACTATGTACATTTTTCCTCTATATTCATAAATGCAGATCCATTTGTAGGCATTCGAGGAACAACATCTTCACTTCGATTCATTTCATGGTAATCCATAAGTTCTGCTATGCTTTTTCCCCTGAACAATTGTCATAGACATGGAACTATGAGAATATAATGAAGAACCTTGCGAGGCACATTTTTTTTTACTTTATCGGTTTGATATCTACTCTCATCAGATTTTGGACATTTTTCTTTCAATGCATGTTATTTATAATATAGAATATCGTGATTAGGGAATGCACGAATAACTTCATACTCCATTCCAATATATTTCATAATGGCATTTAAATATTGGTATGTGTGAGGTAAAACATTTGACAGTGGTAAAAAAAAATCACCTAATAATCTGTAACATAAAAAAATAGTATTGGTTAATGTACTAAATAATATTAAGCATACGTATTGCATCCAAATGTTACAAATTAATGAAATGATGTAGATCAACGTACTAACATTGAAAGAAAATGGAAAAATAATTGCTTTAGCATGTATATATATAATATATATATATATTATATATATATATATATATATTAATATAATATATTATATATATAATATATATATTATATAGATATATATATTATATATAATATAATAGATAGATAGAGATAGATAGAAAGATAGATAGATAGATATAGTACTAAATATCACAAAATATATTACATACCTTATGAGTTGTGTCACATGTGTTTGAAAAACTAGTCACCACCTTTAAGTTGACCAACAACAATACAACAGATAAAATATATGTTTTTGAGTCTTCATAAAGAGGTTTAGTTTCCCTCTCAAGTACAGGTAAATCAAAAGCATGGTCATCATACTAGTTGTCATCATGATTCTTTCCAACATTATTAAAGATCTCATGGATCATTCTAATTATCTCATATTCTTTAACTATATTGTCAACATCATTATCTTCTTCCAAAGTATCATTAGTTTGATCTTCAATATTAATCATTCCATTTTCTTGAATAGGCACTTGTACTACAACCACCTCTTCCTCGTCAAGCAATGCCCTAGGGGGGTGATACTATACAATTACAATCAATAAATAAAATATATATATATAAGAGAATATTAAAACGTCTATATAACAATAATTTATAAATATAATATATAAGGAAAACAAAGACAATAAATGCAAAGAGAAAGGCAACTTAAGTGAGACCAAGAAACAAATACAACAAATCAATGATGATGCTTGTGCAATTTATCAAGATATTTAAGAATATGTTGAAAAAATATAAGAAATATGTTACATTTCATAACATATAGGAAGTGATACACTTTATGAGATATATAGTCACAACCATAATAAAAATATATATTTATCTTATTTTTCATTCATAATTTTAATGTCATATTCTTTCTTAATGTCACATTTTTCATAATATACTTTAAAAACTTACTAATAATTCTCCATCAAAACCCATGATTAACCTCTAAATTCTCTAGGTCCAAATTAACCCTCTAAACATACATTAAACCCTTAACATCTTTACCCTATTCCCCTAAACCCTTAAACTCCTAACCCTTAACCCCTAACCCCTAAAACCTTAAACAATAACCCCTTATCCCTAAGCCCATAAAGTAATTAACCCCTAACTCAACCTAACCCATTAATCGACCCTAATGAAAATAATCAAATAATATTTCTAGTCCACAAAAAGATGACAACATAGTTCAAATACCTTGCAAAAGAATATTATAAATTCATTTATAATAGAAATATAATACAATTTACAATACAAATATATACAATCTAAAATACAATATTAGTATAAACATTTACAAAAACAATATAAAATACAATCTACATATAAAAATTTACAAAAGAAATCTAAAATACAAAGACATATAATAAATAACTTACAAATGGATGATATTCATGTCCGCCTTCATTGTTTCCATAGTCTCTAAAAGTATTTTTAGCTTATTTTATTAGAATTCTCCTTCGCCTCAAGCCCTTGCAATTTCTACAAGGGAAATAACATTTTCCATTCCGAGAAGCCCTTGATGTTGATCCCTCGTATCCTTCATTTCCTTGAGGAATGTTATGTGACATTTTTTGTCACCAAACTTTCAGTGGTAATTTTATTCAAATAACCTTATAATAAGCCTACATCCTTTCAAAACAATTGCCACTAATATATATAGCAACTATGTGTGGACACACACACACATTATAATTATAATATTATATTTAATAATTATAAATATATATATATATATTATAGTCCTATAATATTATATTAATATAATATTATATATTATTAATATTAATTATATATTAATAATTATATTAATTATAAATATTAATGTTATATTTATTTAATTAGTTAAATTGATTAACATAAAGGAGTCCCATATTAGATGTTGTAAGGGAAAAAGGTGATTAATGGTGCAATTGATTGTTATGCAACGATTATTTTCTATTTGTCGAAAATTGGATAACACACTTTCATATTGGATATAGCGTCATATATTCGATGGTAGGAAGCATTATATGAAAAAATTAGATAATCGATGGGATAGGACATTCCATTGAATATTTGACCGTAAAGAACTTCTGTTGGATGTTCAACGTGAGTCGGGGTTTTAGAAAAAGAAAAAAGAAAAAAAACATTTAACTATGACACTTTTTTTGATTTTATCCTTTCGAGCTGATTCTGCCATTGAAATTTCTACCCAAATGTAGTAGTGTACAAATTCTCATAGAATACAATAGGAAAAATACACTTATTAATTGATGCAAAAGCCAACCAAGTTAGGTACTTCCACATATAACCTAACCATAGATTAAGCTGAACCAAATATTTATTTCAGTTAATCACCCCCGTGCCATATTCCAAGCATGAATGTGGGATATCAAGACATAAACACTGAGGGCTTCTCAAGTATTAAACCACCTCCACCCCCATGCTCCAATGATCTCGCGAAAACCAGTCAAGAGAACACATAACCAAACAAAGACATAAAGAGCCAGGGCTTCCTAGAGATTAAACCATCTCCACCCTTAGGTTATTGTTATCTTGCCAAAACCGGTGAAGAGATCATTAAGCCCAAAACAAGCTTGGATGCCTTAGAGTTTTTTCACCAATACCTTGAAGAATTTACGTGTCTCCACCCACGTGTCGAGGGATTCTTGGAGATTAAACCACCTCCACCTGCAACCCTTGGGAATTTTCCTGAGACCACCCCCTCAGTTCTAAAACATTCCAGCAATCCAAAGCTCAATCAAGAAATGAATCCCATCACACCATGGCTATCTAGAAATGGGAAGGTAAGGCTGAAACCACTATCACACCTCGCAAAACCCATGCCAATGAAAGCAAAAGAACTAAATACACAAATGCATGTACCATGCATTCACAAACCAACTAGGAAATTTCCCATGCAACATGTTACCTACACACCCTCTTGCTAAAGTTGATTAAATTTCCTTGCTTATCGTTTCGTTGCATTCTCCAATGCTAGAGTGTTCCAAGAATTCTCTAAGTGTGCAATAATATGAGTGAACAGAAAGATATCTCCAAGAATAAACTCAAGAAAAAGCTATGAAATGATCCTAATAAACCTTTTTATCATTGAGGCCTCTATTTTCTTTAATTACATCTATTTTCCCTTCAATTTTCCTCTCATGGATATTTGCGAGCTTTCATCTCCCTTTTCTCATATTTTCCTTTATTTTTTAAATAAATGTCAATTAATGCCTCTTTTTCTTCGCCAATGCCTTTGCTAATTTCCTTAGCCACAATAAATAGAAAGTGACACCCAATAAGATTTTTTTACCAAAATTAAGCTTGGAATACGTGCCACATGACCTTGGTATTGTTTTCCCTTTATTAAATTTATTATATGATATTTTAACCCGGGGCTGTTACGAAATCATATTCAAATCAAGTACCATTTCTTAAGGGAGCGAGTTGCAAATTAGATTGTCAAGATAGAGTATGTACTTACAAAAGAACATTTAAGTGATACATTCACTAAACCTCTCCCAAGAGATCAATTTGAGTATTTAAGAAAAATATTGGGAGTAATTCCTCTTCCCTCCCTCCACTAGATATTCCTCAAGAGGAAGAAAGGAAACCAACAAAGCACTCACCATATCAAAAGAAAGTTTTCAGGTCCACAAGATTAACAAGGCAAGTGGAAATTATTGCTAGATGGAGAAAGGTTGTAGGGAGAGCCCATTAGTTTTTTTTCCATCTATTTCAAAGGGGGCGGAAGGAACAAAAACAAAAAAAAGGGAGAGAGGAACACCAAAGAAGGAGAAGTACATTTTTGGCATAGAACCACAAAGAAACACACTAAATGTAGCATTACACTAAAGGAGAAGAAGTTCATCATAGGAGGAGCAACATTCACAAAGGGAGGTGAGGAGAAATAAAAATTACATTTCATTTTTCTTTTATGCTTGAGTTACGTGGTGTTGTTTTGTTTGATTTATGGTGTTTCCATCAGTTTCGAAGGGGGAGAATGTAAACATTTGTTGTCATTGATGTTAAAGACATAAAAGAATAAAGATCAACTCAAAGTATGGTAAAGTCAAAGATAGTGAAGGTGCAGTGACTTTGAAGCCATTTTAAGTTCAACATATCAACCCAAGTGGACTTGGGACTCACTCAGATGGAAAGAGCTTTGAAATACCTTTCTGGTTTTAAATGGAAGTCCAAAAAGACCTCCTAGATTACAAGTTATTACTAAATCAATTCTTCTAAAAGTCAAAGTTTTAGAACAAAAATTGGTGATGGGTCAACTTGGTGGAAGTTTGACACTTTTACCAAACTCGACCATCGCTAAAAAAGAGTTGGAAGGATATGGGAAGATAATTCAATGGCAGAATGAGTTGCTATTAGACGATAGTGGAGCCCTCATAACACATAATCGTGGTAGAGGTTACGTGGATGGTGTAAAAGGGTGCACAAAAGGTGTAGCCTCAGATTATAGGTATCTGGGAGGACGTTAGCCACAGTTGATTCACATAGAGGATTTTGGAGAGGGCCCATATGTAACACATCACCTCGGAAGGCTCGATCCTAAAAGAACCAAGGACATGCACTATTTGAAGACGTTTGGGATGAGTCAAAGCCGAGAAGTTGTGGCAGTCGATGTAATAAGTAAATGTCCTAGGATGTTTATAAATGTCAAGAAAGGAAATCCTCACGAAAGAAATGCCCGAGACCCCTTTCTACCTCCGTACTCTTGACGACTAGGTTGACACTTGGAATAGTTGTATTGGTTTGTACAAAAAACATGGTAGCAATGGTCGAAAATGACCTCTGAATAACATAAGCACAACTAGCATGTCACCACTCAAGAGGCACCATTTGGTGATGTTGACGTAATTTAGAACACGTTACCCTTGAAGGGCTTCCTTGGAAGGATTAAATGAAGTACATGTAAAGGCATCCATGTTTATTTGGCTCCGGTATAAGGTGGAAGACAACATGGGAAAATAGCTCACCTCGACAAGCAGTTGATTGGTCCATGAGTTGAGTTATGGTTCCCAACGAGACACACCATCCCTAACCAATGACCATGAAATATTTCAAAAGAGAACAAAGCATACCTTAATGGGAAGACTAAGTGCTAGTACATGATGATGTATGGTACAGAGTAGAGAACCAATAAGAAAGACTCTGGGACATGTAACCCTAGAGGCGCCACCCTGGAAGGAAATAAAAGGGCACAACGGAGGAAGCTTCGAGCTGACTTAGTGCTAGGAAACTATGGAAGCTATAGTTAGATTCAATGAACAGTGAAAAAGGACATATAGAGAGTGGGAGACGGACACGACACTTAATGTGGAAAGGGAGACCCCAGAGGTGTTTATAAAGTCGTGCTAGGAAAACAAATTTAGGGGCTAAAATGAAACCACTGGGACAAAGTTTGTGCGGGCATTTGCGAGCAAGGTCATAGAGACTATACATTAATTGTTAAGCCCTTGAGGCTATATCATAAAAGGGGAACACAAAAGGTTATATATGATTTTTTTATTAATAAAACGCTTGGGCCCAACAAACTTATAAGTAGTAGTGTTAATGTGCTTTGGGCCTATAGTTGAAGATTTACGTATGAATGAGTTGGAAACGTTAAATTTGGCATTTGTTACAAATATATCGACAATGCTAAAATAATTATAAAAGAGACATAAACAAATTGACATCAATATTTGGTGGCATGGATAGTTTGGAGAATAATTTAGTAGATTGGGTAAATTTGGCAATGCGCCAAAATAATAAAAGGTCTTCTAAAGCCTGATAAAATTCAAGAATAGCAAATTTAACAGTTGAAACTCATATTTTCTTCCAGTGACAGGTAAGCAGTGTTTTAAGACTTGAAGTGCACATTCAGAATACATGTTTAAAGGAGGAAAAAGGAAAAAATAAAGATTCATGCAAGCATAAAAGTACAAGATAAATCAATGTTCAAACACTGAAACATTCATCCAAAATCTTTAAAAGTATAATTGAACTTGTAAAATTATAGGTATTATGAGTATGTGTGCTAGATTGATGTTATTAGTATGCTGGTGAGTTTATTAGTGATCAAAGATTGCTGAAGGTGATTGTGGTGAGTGATTAACGAAGGAAAATATTTTTTTATGTAAGGAAGTAGCCTTCATCATTTGGGTTTGAAGATAAAATGAAAGACAAATCTTTGAATTTGGACAAGTGGTAGCTTGCATATCAGGTGATGTAGTTCCTACTACTAGTTTTTGGTAAAAGTTACAAGTTGGAGTTCGTTACAGTAGTGGCTGATAAACTCAGGGGTTGTAGCTCCTTTCAATTGTAGTTGATAAATCAGGTAGTAGTAGCTTCCTTTTGGTTGTACCCAGAGAAATTTGTAACAAGAAATAGAAGTTTTCCCTTGTGAAGTAAATTGAAGGAAGGTTTGAAGAACTTGTGTATTTATTTGTGTCTCTAATAATAGATTCTTCTGATGATGATATGAATTAATTGTTTGATTATTTATTGGTTTCTTAAAGTTTTGATTAAAATTGCAAAACCTCGGTAAAATAGTTCAGAGTCAACTGAATTTGACTGTGAAAGTGCTATAGTCCGAGCAAGATAATGAATAATAATTTAACATATAAAATAGGAAGGAAAAAGACATCTAATATTGGAACATCGTAAATAACCATATGTGGGGAACATACCTTTCTCACTCTGATATAATTTAAATAGAACTTCGAGATATTAAAATCAAGCACGATTTTGTATTTGATCTCATTCAAGAAGAATAAGTATTAAGAATGTTTCAGGTCACAATATTTTCATATAAGAAATAAGGACAAATAT
This sequence comes from Pinus taeda, assembly GCA_000404065.3. Taxonomy (NCBI): domain Eukaryota; kingdom Viridiplantae; phylum Streptophyta; class Pinopsida; order Pinales; family Pinaceae; genus Pinus; species Pinus taeda. The sequence continues at coordinate 70,411 of APFE030452045.1, read as the reverse complement.
ATCTGTAATCTAGTCATTTGGAAGATTCATAAATGGTGCACATCATGTTTTCCTTAATCTAGATATATTTTAGGCATAGACATGATAAAATAAAGAATGGTTAAATGACAAAATGATATGAGTTTTTGGTATTTGGGTATCGACAACAGATTGGGTTCTAGACTCAATATAACTAAATTGTGACATTCAAAAGAAAAAGGTATCTAATTTTTTTTTGTAAGTTTGGTAGGACTACATCTTCATCATGTCTAACTTCTCACCTTGATCGGGTGGATGGCACAAGATTTGAACCCAAGGTTTCCAGTTTAGTAAGACTTCATTTCCACAACCACTACCAATTGAACTACCCCAAGTAAACAAAAAACATCTAAATTTAATTATAGTAAGATTAATTATAATAAGAAAATACTAATTCATTTTAGATTCCTTATTAACGAATTCGAAATATAGAAAAAGTTATGAATTAATCCTATTGAAAACGATTGAATTTTGATATTGAAAATTTTTAAAACCTTTTATTTTAAAAATGATAAAAAAAAAAAAAAATTAAATTTAAAAAAATTAGAAAAATTAAGAAACGTGGTGTAGATATGAAAGGATGAAATAAATTAGATATTAATTAAAGAAATTAGAAAACATTGTGTATAAGTTTTATTATTTTATGATTTTTTTAAACATAAGAAAATTATTAAAACCATTACTAGAACTATTTAGGTTAATTATTAATATTGAATTCATGTATAACTACCCAGTAATAAGAAGTTAATTTATAAGAATACATAATAATATATTAAATATATTAAATATAAAATTTGATAATATATAATAAAGATTTAGTGCTATTGAATATATAAATGACAATTTTAACGAATTAAATTATTCAATATGCGATTTCATAACAATTAGAATAGTTCTAAACTTACATCTAATGTGCATGGATTATAAATCATTGTATGATATAATCTAAAATTATTCATTATATACATTACAGGAGTATAGTATTTGAATAAAATGAAATCCCATTTTCCATTTAATGAAAACGGCGTTTCAGCGAATAACACAATCGTACATTATTTAATCAATTAAATCACGGTTGATAATGTTGGACTAAAGTTTTTAGAGAAGGAAAAAAGAATTCAAGTTTGAAATTTAACTAATTATGATTACTATAATATTTATGGCTATGGGTTTTGGATAAACTGTAGTGGGGTGTTTTGTGTTTTGTTAAATTATTTATGTTCAAATTCCTATTTAAATTAGAATGATATATCAGATATGATAAAGATAATAATTTTATAAAATTTAAAAAAAATCACAATAATTAAAATGAAATTTACTTATCTTCTAATAGATAATAACTCAATTGATAATTCGAAATTGGCTGATTGTGATGTCCGAAAAGATTCGTCTTTTGCATTTGTCGTTTTCGATAGTGACTGATTGTGATGCCTGTAAAGATCCCTCTTTTGTATTCGTCGTCTTTAACGATAGAACGCACTGTACTAATAAAATGTGTGAACACGGGGAGAAATAAGTTGGCTCCATGGCAGAAGTACGTCGATCAATATGAATTCGAGTTTTGTCGTCAAGTGAAATGATGCTTTTAAATGATTAGGTTTAATATATTCAAATCTCAGGAGAAATCGATTAACGTTTTCGATTGACATGGATGCCTTTGAATTTTGGACTCTACCACATGCCAGAAGTGGGGAGAAAATTTGCCACATGGTTCCGTTCACTCCGGTGACTGATTTAGTTACAGTCAAAATATAATACAAAAGAAAATATCATTTTTCATTAAATTATTTCATAGTTAAAATGAATTCATATTTATGTGCTTATTTTTTTTTTGGTGGAATGAGAGTTCATATTATTTACAATAGTATTTATATAATTTATTGAAGTTCTGAATTCAAAGAAGATTTATTAAACTATTTTATAATTAAAATGAAATGGTTTATCATGTTCAACACGGAGATGGCTTGTGTGCACATGCACTTGGGCATGTATAGACTCACATATTAAGAATTAATGTAAATCCATTTTAACTTTGATCCATCATCCATTGAATTGTAAAGAAGAGACTAATTTACTAGTTTCACTAATACATTTGTGGAATTAACTTTTGATCATCGTGAAGGAAAAATATGAAAGAATATTAAATTTACCCAAAATTACTTACTTAGACATCCATTGAAATGGTTGAATTCCCAAATAATATTTTAATTTTACACATGTTTCATGCCAAACATCATGTGGAAGCAAGATAAACACCTTATCACTCAACTTCCACAAGAAGAAGGCCTTATCACTCAACACAAAAGACCATGTGATGTCTCCATATATTTCTTTATTATATATATTTAATTAATATTATGTATTGTAGTGTAATTAATTTTATTTTATTTATATTATATACCAACACAAATATTTTGAAAAGGAGACAAGGCTAAATACCTTCATATGGTTGTTAAATGATTTTAATTTCTATGACACACTTATGATTGTTGAGTATATAAAAAAGCTACCATTTCAATTATCAAATTTATTTTATTTTAATTCCAAAGGTGCTCAACAATAACTTTTTCATTTTACCTTTTTTTTTTAACTTATGCATTGGGTTAAACTTATATGTATTTATTTTAAAAACGATATAAGTATGTAAATACATTTTTCTTTTTTCTAATTAATAAAGAATTAAACGTAAAATTTTATATACAATTACGTTTTATTTTATAATTATTAATTTTTAATAATATCAAAAAATAGTTCATAAAAATTAAGTCATAACTCCTTGACCAATATCAAAAAACACTTACAATGCTCCATTCACTACACCTAACTTTGATTTACCATACATATACAATAGTTGTCACATGCATAAGTATTCAAATACGATATGTACTCTTATGTTCACATAGGATTTACATATAATATTAAAAGAAATTAATAATAACATAACATATCGATATTTATTAAAAGTAAATTATTTTAATATCTATCTGAAATAAAATATTCTAAAATCAACTTGATCTAAATAATATAAAGAAAGTAATTGAAAACAACTTTCTTATTTTATTTAAATTTTATTCAAAATTGTTTTCATATCTTAATACTATGGAGATATATCATTTTTTAAATGTTTAATATAGAATTGTATCATGACTAATCCTAAAATGGATCCTAGATAAACCTCTAAGACTAAAAGACTTCATGCAAGAGGTGAAAAGTGCCAAATCGCACAAATCTTTTGTAAATCAGAGGAAAATGAAAATCGCAGGCTTCCCTCAGACATAATCTCATTGTAGGGATCCCTCCATTCTAAATCCAACGCAACTTAAATGGGCGAAAACGAAGTTCAGATGGGAAAGCTGTCATAAAATGAAGCTGCCCTTTTTCAAAGGAAAAAGAGGCAAAAATCCCTTGAAATATGGGTCTAAAAACCCTTTAAGTCTTTCTAATCTCCCTAAAGGGCGCGACCACCGAGAGAAGAGAAGTCTTGGACTTATCGCGTTACACTATCGGGCCTTAAAAACATGGAGAAAACTCTTAAAACAAGGCTATCGGGAGGCTTGAACAGTGGTTGCACAGGGGCCGTCGGATCTGGCCAATCAATGGTCTAGATACGATTGGCGATCGCAATTGGCGGTGGCAGTCGGAGGCATAAAGTGCCATCGGCCGATGTGATACCGCGATTGCCGATATCTGCATATCGCAATCAGCAAACACAATGGAGCAGGGCTTACACCTATACATGCGATATGCGATGGTGCGATCGCCGATGTCGGCGGATCGCAATCGGCACATTACAGTGGAGCGGGGCTAATATGCATATCTATATATGCCCGATGCGCCTGGCCGGACCCGACGGCAATATAAACCATATTGTATGGATTTTGAAGTCCGTCAAACACCATTTTTCAATGTATTTTCGCAGTTTCGCTTATCAAATGGAATGTGAAGGGTGAAGGCCAACTGCGATATGCGATAGTGATTCCCAAGCGGACTCGATGGCACTATAAAGCGGGGATTTGAGAATTTCAAGTTTGGGAATAGTGTTCTCTGCGGATTTTTCCATTTATTGGCAGCGTCTTTTGTGTAAACACAAAGCGACCATTATGGAAGGATTCAAAGCGCTGATAGACCCCTTCCATTACCAAATAGGTGGAATTCATCCTCGAGAGCGTTTAGCAATGATTGCTAACGCTCAAAGAAGGGATTCGAGCAGACTGTGGTAGGAAGACAGAAATCCCAAGAGGGATAATGAACAGGTAGTGCAATTTGGCTTTGAAAGCAATGAATGTCAAAGACAGAGGGCTACTGAGTTATTGTTGGTGGCCAAGTTGTTGTTTGTTGCTGAATGCTGAAAGTAATAGTAGTAGAGAAGCGAAAAGTAGCTGAGGGAGCCTTTGGGGCCACTTGAAGTTCAAGGGGAAAGCCAAAGAGCTGAAGGTTGCAAAAGGAAGAAGGAAGCTAGATCAGGAGAGGCAAAGAGCCAAGAGCCCAAGACAAAGAGCCAAGAGTCTGAGCCAAGAGCTAGAACCAGAGCCAAAGAGCCAGAGTCAGAGCCAAGAGCCAGAACCAAGAGCCAAAGAGCCAGAGCCAAGAGCCAAGTGCCAAAAGATAGAGCTTCAAGAGCCAAGGGATAAAAAGGTGTCTAAACCCACTGTTTATGTGTAGAACAACAGGAGTTGAGCCAAAGAGATTGTAAAAAGAATTACACCATAATCCCAGAGAGCCAAGTAAAATTGACAAGAGCTCATAGAGACATAGCCCAAGAGTTGTGGGTGAACTCCAAATTAATATTGTTGTCTCTGTGTGTGTTTTATTGCTGAATTATCTCTGCTTCTTTATTTACTGTTATATATATATATATATATATATTATATATATATATATATATATATATATATATATATATATATCATTTTCAACACATTAATTTACAGCACATAATCAATTTAAACAAATACAAGCATACACCCATATTTGCAAGCATTTCTTAATTCCGAACTAGTTAATCAATGAGACTTGGGAAAATTTCAAGCTTTGGAAGTGGGAGAGGTTCTTGTAAGCTAGACAAGAAACCTAACAGCCCCATTTTCAGAGTAGGTGGTGTCAGAGCCAGGTTTGACTAACCACACCTTCAAGGAAGGATTATATCAGAATGCTTGATTGACAGAGCAAAGACTGCTTGTCTAAAAGGTGTTTGAACATGAAGAGGCTGGTTGTATGCTTGTTTGCAGACTGACTATTTGTTGAGTTTACAGAGGTGAAGGGAAATCTATTGATATCTCAGTCTAGGAAGGACAAGAAGGAGAAGGGCTGAAGGCATTCTTCTATCCCAAAGGACCTATTGTGGCCAGCAACAACCCCCCTTCTTATTTAGTGTTATTACTAATACTACATAAGTGGGGACCCTTAGTCAAAATTTAAAAAATCAATTAGTGCTTGTATTTCCTTTTTCAATAAAACTTACCGTCAAAAACTTAGGAGAATACCCTTGAAAAATAAAAAAAGCCTAAGTTTTATGATAAAGTAGGATTATTCCTTAGGAAATATCGCATCGCAAAATGATCATGGATACCTCCTTGCAAGCCGAATTCTAAGATTGCGAGAACGCGATACAGGACTACGGACATATATCGCATCACATGTATCAAACACCACTTACGTTGAAAACTTTACACTGCCGATATGCGATGGCGCATATCGCAAATCACATTTTGTAGGAAATAGATTAACGAAAATTGTCATATGTCATGCTCCTGTGATATTGTGATATTGCGATAGAGCGGAAATGCGATAGAATGATTATACGATAATGCGATAATGTGATATTGCGATATTGCGATATTGTGATATTGTGAGTTTTTGATATAGCGAGCAAGCGATGTCGTGATTCTGTGATGTTGCGATCTGCGATATTGCAAAGCAAATCGCAAAATCGTTTCGTCGCAGATCTTTCAGGCTCGTGGTTCGAAAAAGTATTTTCCATAAACCGAGACTTGGTTATGCGTTTTAATGCCAATTAATTAGTTAGTTTCCAGCCATTAATGGAATAGGTTTCGTGCTTATCGAAAAGTCATTTCACATAAGGTGGTGTATTTTATATTTCTTCGACATTTAAAACTTTCCCTTCATCTTTCCTTATCATTATTCTCACTTCACTTGTAAATTGCAGGAACGAAGAATAGAGAAATATACGAAGCAGTACGCAGGATACTATGGGAAAGAAAGGCAAAGCCCAAAGTTCTGAAGAGAAAGAAATGGCACCCTTGTATACAAACACCGCTTGCAACCGAGACACTGGTATTTCTACATGGGAAGGCATGTATAATCTACTTGAAGAAGAGAATCCCAGAGTAATGGAGGTTGAGGCTATTGCAGGCTGACATGGTTCTTCCGAGGCATCCCTTACAGAGCTAGCTTGTTCGTTCTTACGCCGAATAGTGGTGAGGCCCAAAATTTTTCCATACACAAACATGGTTAAATGGATACTGGACAATGCTGATATAAAAAATAGATAGTTTAAGACTTAGGGTCAAGAGCTTATGGAATCATTATTTTCACAAGTTTTGAGCTTTATATCCTCTAAAACAAAAAGTGCAAAAGACGAAAAACTCACCAAGGAAGCCTGGATCAAGAAACGGAGGCAGTTTCTGATGCGCGATCACTGAGAAAAACTTCTTGAAAAGGAAAGATTCTAACTATTCAGTCACCTATAAGCCCAAAAATTTGTAAGAAAGCAACGACAGAGGTAAAAAGTAAGACTTGAATCCTAAAACCAGTGGTATTTGTCAGAAATATCTTCAAAATGGTATGTACATATGTACAGCAACTATAAACAAATTGGAGACAGAAGGCTCAACAAAAGGCAGAATCAATCCAAAGGTTAACCAAGTTGAATTCGGATTCTTGCTGGATGTACTTGGTAAAACCACACAACCAGTGCATGACTCTCAAGTGTATCATCAATTCTGCCGAGAAGATGGCGCCAGCTCTTGCTGATTCTGTTTTCTCAGCACAGCTAAAATTGGAAGTCAGCCAACTGACTCTTCTCAAACAAATGTTGAACGTGTGTGATTTCAAGGAGTAGATGCAGAAATAGTTAGTTAGTAATTTTAATTTTAGATTCAGTTTTAGTTTTAATTTTGTTTTATTTTTTACCTGAAATGAGGACGGTCATTTAAACTGTATCCTACATTTTTGTAATAAGTTATTTTTAGATTTAGTTAGTAGTATTTAAACCCTTTTCATGCATTTAGAGAAGGGTCCTGAAATTTGTCAAAAACTTATCCCCAGAACATGCACTTTTGTACCCTCTGAGGAGGTTTTGATGAATGAATGGAACAAGATTTATTGACATCTGCATTTAATATCTGCTACGGGTGTTGCATTTCTATACTCTTAGTGGATGTTGGATGAAGAAGAGATAAATCATTATCACTTGAAGCTCATGAGTAGGACTAGTTATAAATGGTACTTCTATCTCTTAACTATTTTTGCCTTTGTGTTAAAAGTGATATTCATGTTCAGTTGTTTATATATTGATGCGTGAATGTCTGAGTTATCATTTGGCACTTTTGTACGGTGATAGCTATTTATTTATGCTTAATGTATGAGTAACGTATTATGCGATATGCCTTTCACAATTGTTTCGTCTAACCTTTTATACGAAGTGGTTTATCTGTATTGAATTATTTTTTCATAAAAGTTGAATGATCTTTATTACCAAGTGTTATCTGAAATCATTTTAGATCGCATAACAGAAGGATTACACCCCGGGTTAGTGTAGAATTAGATGTTTCTGTTTATTAGAATAAAATTTGCATGTTATTAGATTAGAGTTAGAATTAGAGCATCTCACTTAGGAAATTTTAGAAAGGAAATATCAATTCTTCACACACACACACACATAAATTGGGAAACTGGTCCCATATCCCCAGTTGGACCCACTATACCAAACGGAAAAGGAGCTGCCAACCAAGGTTTGGACCGGGTGGATATCCCCCTTGTTGTAGACCCGATTTTCGGGGCTTCAACATCTTTGGCGCTAGAAGGAGGTCCCCGAACTGTGAATGGCAAGCAAGTCTAAATCTAAATACCATTCTGAGAGTAAATCGCCCTCACCATCTCCCTTGACTTCTCCATTTCATTTAGAATCTTTAAATCTAGAGTCATAAGTCGCAGGAGCAACAGTCGCTGCTACAAACCCTGACATTTCAAAACAATCTACTATTGAACCTCCTGAAGTTGAATCTTTGATTCACAAACTTCAACGATTTTCTATATCTCCTCAAAGATTTGATAAATCTCAAGGCAGCGTGACTTCGCAATATAACCCTGCTCATCCTCTTACTAGATTAAAAAGTGAAAAGTTTGGCATTCAGCCAACCGAGTCACCTCTACCTATAAGGAAGAGAGCATGGAAATCTCCTAAAGGGTCCGATAGCGAGACTCTTTCATCATCATCATCCATCTCAACCTCTCCACCGTGAAGTCAACCATCCACTCGTCCACTTCAGATCATTGTCCATTAGTCCACTGGAACTACCACGTCTTCTTCTTAGTCATCTGGAGTCGTAACATCCTCATCTTCTCAATCACAGGGATCATCTTCTGCACTTTCCTCCGTTAGTAGTTCAACAATGGCCCAATCTCCATGGAATAAGCCAGGGGCAGTATTAATGCCTACACCCTTGAGTTAGCTACCATCCCATCCTGAAAAATGGCTACCTAAGTTTAATCCTGAGGTAGGCATGCTAGCGGAAGAACATATAAATAACTTTATGCTATCCATAAATCTCAATGGAGTTACCAATGAAGACGCTGTTGTTCGACTTTTTCCTTATACTCTGCAAGGAACAGCCGGATCATGGTATTTTTCATTACCATCTGGATCTATTACTAGTTGGGAGATTTTCCAAGAGTCATTCCTTATTAAGTTTGGTGATGTTAGGTCTACGGCAACACTGATCAACGACCTGTCTAACCTTAGGGCCAAGTCAAAAGAACCTATGAAAGATTTCAGTTTATGTTTCAATAAAATTTTAAACAAAATTCCTACTGCTTCCCAGCCTAGCGAATAAGTGCAAAGTGAATGGTACATCACTGCTTTACCATCAAACATAGAAATCTTTGTTCATAGGGCTAACAAAACAACTTTAGTTGAAAATATGAAAGAAGCAATAACAGTAGAGAAATGTATTATAGCCCTAGAAAAGAAAAACGCGATAGAAGAATGAAAATCTAAGAAGGTTACTTTCAAGGAAGATCCCAAGAAAAAACAATCGAAAGATCCATTCGATTTAGAAGGATTGCAAAAATTTTTGAAGACCATGTCTAACGAGATGGCCAACATTAAGAAACAAGTGGCAGAAACTTCTTCTAAAAATTCGTACATATCTTTTAAAAGAAACCCTTCGACCAATTCCAAACCCCCTAACGCTATTACAAGTGTTGAATCCGAAGAAGAAGAAGAGGAAATCGCTACTGAGGAACATACCGATGAAGAAGAAGTTGTAGAATTACAAGGTATATGGGATTTCATCCTTCTAGATGAAGAGGATCAAGAGGTATCCCCAGTGTAGGTAGAAATCAACTTGATCCTCCTCAACCTACACCTAAGCCAAAGAGCGCAAGCTCAATGACTAAGGATAAAGTCGCAGCCAAGAAAACGTCACCTAAAGTGACTCAAACCAGCCCAGTCCAAACAAACCCATCGACTCCATATAAAAAGCTAATCATTTCGGATGAAATGGAGTATAATATCATAGAAGACATGAAAAAGACTTGGACCAATATCAGTTTCTACGAATTGAGCAAGTTAAAACACCAGCAAAAGGTACTTTTGAAAGAATTACATGATGTACTAGTTCCACATTTGCCCACCGCTGTAATCTCTCAAAGCTTCCCATGACATGGGAAGACCTCCAACTAACATGACAAATAAATTTGATCCAAACGATATCGCCTTAATTGGAGGAAGATCGAGATCTCATACTCCCCCATTTCTTCTTACTTATGAAATTTTCAATAAAAAATTTGCATAGTTGCTTAGTGGATTCTGGAGCTTCATCGAATATTTTACCAAAGTCAATATGTGCAAATTTGAACGTTCAACCACAAAAATCAGCTGTATGCATAGTTCAATTAGATTGATCACAAGTCGAAGTGATTGGCAAATTAGATCAGGTTACCATAAGGCTGTCAGCCAACCCAAAGATATGTCAAGTAATCAACATTTTAGTTGCTGATATTCTAGAATTTTATGGCTTAATTCTTAGCAGAGATTGGTCAGAAAAACTTCATGGATACTTTGCAACTGACGGGTCGCACATGTGGCTCCCTTACAATGGTAAACCAAATTAAATAAAAGTTGAGCGGGAAAGACATCAGAAATACATAGTAACAGAACTGGAGGGAGAAAATGAACCAGTAGCATACATCAAAGAAAAAAGATTCATCTTCGATGGATCGCTTCTTGGCAGTGGGATTCAACAACCAAGAAGATATTTCGCTAATACAAAATGATTTTAAATACTGCAGTTGATTTTTTTCCATATTCTCACCTTATATCTAATAGGGGGGAAATGATGGTCATATACAATCTTCAAAGCCACATCATGTGAGCCTGAGCCACAACCTGTCATACTAGATTAAGAGTTATAGCCAGATACATAGATATCATTGAGCATTCCTTCAGTTGGTGGTTAGCTTGAAACCATCTATGAGGGGTTGAGACATATCTTGAAATAATTGGGTACACTTCCTCTAGCAAAAGACTTTAGCTTCTTGCCAGTTTTGGAAGAGTTCCAAGAATTGCATTAAGCATTCTAGAGTTGGTGGTCAACCTTAAACCACTGTAGTTTGTAGACCTCCCTGGTTTAGGTTGAAGGTCTCTCTCTCCAAATGATTAGAGAAACATCCTCTAGAAGAATACTTCATCTTATTTCCAGATTTGGAAGAGTTTTGAGAATTACACAAAGCATTCTAGTGTTGGTGGTCATCCTTAAACCACCCCCTTATACCAGCATTTTAGAGAGCACATTCAACATAGTGTTTCTATGCATTTTTTTGCACATTTTGTATTAAAACACTCTTCTTGGATTCATACATAACCCTTCGGATTAAGGGGGGAATGTTTGACACATAATCCTCTATTGGTTGGTGTGGAATGTGAACAACCATCGGAGTCCAAGAGACCACTTGGAATATGAATCCAAGGGTAACACCAATGTACTATATATATGTATCATTGTGAATAATAGATGCAACTCAATGTTTATAATTCACATTCTTCCTTCACCATGTATGTGTTTAACAACTTTTATTACATGAAATTTTAACTAGGGCTATTACACGTTCACTTGTATATATAAAGCCATAATAGTAACGAACCACTAAAGATGTTTTTCCCAAAGGTGGAGCAATAAGCCTTTACCATGAGCAGATGGTGTGGAAGGAACCCAACTAAAGATATTTGAGGTCTATTGTGGTTACAAAATCTTCCTTTGTGAAACCTATGATCAGACACTTCAGTTGCTCCATCTACAAGAAAACCTGGATGTTATGAATGTCTTTTTTCATGAGACACACAACAAATTTATTCCCTTTCCATACTATTATTCCAAGAAATAATGAACTTATCAGGTTAGGTCCTCAACTGCCTACAAGGGTACAAGTCTCACTAGACACTTACCAAAACTCTATTAGTGATTAGAAAGGAAAGATGCACTTATAAACAGCTACAACAAATAAGGTTCATTCATTTATATTAGTAAACCTAGAACAATAATGAATCACTAAGAAAGGAAAATTTTAAGGGAGGAATGTTTTCTTAATGTTTAGAAACCTTGGTGAATCTTACTAGTCCCTAATACGTAAAGTGTAAAATGTTTAGATATATTTTTCTAAAAAATTTCAAATTTATAATGATTTCATATCATTCTCTATAAAATTTTAGTGACCTGAAGGTAAAATAATTTTATACTATAAAATGTGGCCGAATTAATTTAAGAGAAAATGGAAATTTGGCAAATCAATTTTTTGGAAAAAGCATGGAAAATTAGCTCAGTTGTGAATATTAGCCCCTAAAATTTTCCATGCCACTAGGGAGTAAAAGAAGAGATTGAACTTGAGAGAAAAGGTCAAGGTTGTATCTGCGGGACTTGGTTGTATCTGTTTGAAACTTCCACTCATAGGCTAGTATGTGCCATTTTGAAAATGAAAAATCTTAGATGAGATCAAAGCTACATTCAGAAACTTGACGTCTAATCGTATGGGAGTAATAAGAAGATCCCAAAAGTGAGAACCTATAGGTATACAATAACTACTACTACAAAACTATGCATACTAAAAACTCGACCCTAACTAATGACTACCAGGACATAACGTGCTTTTGATGCAGAGGTCGCATTTTTCATTTGCAAGAAATGCTAGCAGATCAATACTCCTTGCAGTTGAACCTCCCCATGTTGCAATGGTGGCTACTGAATCACAACTCCTTCCAGTTGCCCCTCCTCATGTTGCAAAGGCGATTATTCGCATGCAGGAGGGGCTTTGTGTAACCCTCAACTGTTTTATGCTTAATTAATTAATTAGTTAATCCTTTTTTTTAAAGTAATGTTTTATTTATTTTTCAAATTGTTTTTAAAATCTGATGGCAAACCATTGTTCAATCATCTAACAATGGATCTGACAGTCAACATTAGGACAAAGTGGTAGCTGGGGAAGTTCTTCCTAGATGGAAACGCCTTGCGGTGTAAATATATATGTTCTATTTTTTTGTACCTTTTAAATATAATATTTTGATATTTAATAATTTTATTATTAAATTCATTAATGTATATTAAAAATAATATATGTGTGTGTGTGTGGAGTTCACGAACTACTCAAGAAAGTGTAACTAGGTTCGGTCTTCATAATGGCATGATCTTTGTAAGTGATGAAATAAAAGAGATAAAATTATTTTTTTATGCCTTGCTACGTGGGTTTCATAAGCAAGAGGTTTATTTTCTAGTGGCTCCCATTGAGAGCCTTAAGATTTATTAATAAGTCAAGGAGTCAATATCATGTATGAAGAATCTCTTCTTGAGCCTATGTTAAATGTATTCAAGTATATAAAAATGTGTAGAAGCCCACCAAAGACAAGCAAAATCCCTCTTGAAGAATTCGGCCTACAAATGAATTAAATACACTCATGTCATCTCACTTGAAATAACACCTCTTCATGAATACAAGTTGGCTTATTATGAAGACAAAACTAATATAAATACCCTCCTGGGGTTTTCGTATAAGTAGACTCTAGGATCTCGAATGTCTCTGAAATCTTTTGTGGTAATTACAATGAGTAGTTACAGTCTCAAGACCTCGCAAAAACTCAGAGATCTTTGTCCTTCAAACGGGTACCACAAATATGAATTTCTTGGCATCCTCACAGTCTTAATGATTACAGTCCTTGGTGATCACAGTCTTGGCTTATAAATACAATGACCTTTGAAGCAACAAGGAAGTATCGACATACTTATGAAGAGAAGGATATTAAAGAACATAATCATTGTCTCAGCATACTAGACAATCTTGACATATCTATGATGATGAAGATCTTGGTACAAGATGTAGCCATAGTGATACACTCTGCCTTAGTATACTTCTAGATGTAATCATGATCTCGGTATAGATATGGTCATGATCCTGATGGACAAATAGTTACAGGGTGAAGACCTCAATAAAGGTGTAGCAATGGTGCACCAATAATGAGCTCGGTGAAGTAGTGATGATGATGATGGTCTCAGCACTAACAAAGAAGAGGATTGGGGTCTTGATCTTGGAGTGGCATAATAAGTCAATGGTGATGGTCTTGGTATTCGCCAATTGGAATCTCTATAAGAAGAATTTGTGCGGGTTTTCCTTTCAAAGAGTGAGACGTTTTGGCCCTAGCAGAAATCCAACATATTGTGTTCTTGTCTCTTTTTTTTTGTTAGCTATTTGATGAAATAAGAAGACACACTCTAATAATAACAAGGGAATGTTGTGCTAAGAAGAAAAAGTTAAAATATGTCACAAATAGTTGTCATGGCAAGAATAACCTTATTAAACTTAATTTTCCCTAGATTCTTTAACATGCTATTAGAGCTAAGGTGTTGAATTTAGGGAAGGGCAGCAAAAAGAGACATTCAAGGATTATTTTTCAAAATAAAGTTGAAGGGATTTGTGTTTAAAGACCTACATCCACGATTGAAGGATCATTCTACAACATCAATATACAATGGCAAGGTCTTTTGTATATATAATCAAGGAGATAGTCTAAAACAACAAGACAATTTAGTCCTACAGCAAGACTAATTTGGATTGTTATCTAAAGTTCTAGGATCAATTAATCTCAGCCAAAGGATGAAGCGTTTAGAACTTGGGTACATGACGATAGTTTTGGTGTCTCCCATAGTTTCGATCTATGTCATACAATTATCTCAATAATAACATGATCTCGTCATACTAGTATATTGAATCCTTTTATATAAATAATATAGTCTTAACAACTCACATTCATAATACTCGATGGCATATTGAAGCAGGATCATCTACAACATAGTGCTCAGAAATAAGTCTAGGTTCTATAAGTTGATCGTACCAAGTAATCTTGATGTTTTATGGTTCTACATGATGATGCATACAAGAAGGTTCACTTATGTGTCAGCAATAAAGTTCCATCTCAAATCATAAGGATCATATATATAGGTTGTAATAACTTGAAGTCAAGCTTCCTATCATTACAACAAGGATCTCATCCAAAGGAAGCGTCAATGCATCTGCTTCAACCACTTTCAACATTATTAAGGTGAAAATTTTATCTTCACATGTCAAGTAAGTGTTTTCATTAATCAATTTGGTAAAATGACTTCATGATTGCAAGGAGATCTATAGGTTGGATGGGCCATAAAAGGTCCTTGCATGGAATAAGGAGGATTTTCATAATACTCATAGATAAGAGAAGTCAGTGAAAATATCAAAGAAAAAGGTCTCCTTTGAATTCATGGGTGGTAACTCTTAATGTCCTCTCATCCCTATGTAGTAGAAAAGGAGACATGAAAGATATATATCACATACTAGAAGATAAATTCTCTAAAAATGCACTAAAGAAGGTCACATCACTTAGACCTGATCTACACAAAATTGAAGGTATCAAAGAATGAAGGAATATCTTCATTAGATCTCAATTAAGAGATTTGGAAGAGATGATAAGAAGATAATCATCATTTTTCTAACTGATAAGCAAGGTAGAAAATGTCCATGAACAAGAAGGTTACCTCATTCAACAATTTGTGGTCTCTATCCTACATAGAGAAAGAAAAGTTAATGGAAAAAGTATTGAAGGTTAAAGGAATTAAACATTTGTAGAAAGGAAAGGGAAGATTGGTCCTCAAACAAGACAAAACAGTGCTATATAAATATTATGAAAAGAAAGCTCATGTTGCTCGAAATATGGACGAAGCTAAAGAAAAGGGCCAAGGAAAGAGGGAGTGAAAGATCTCTACTATGATTGAGATGGTATCCCTCACAAAAGGGTCCTATCATAAGCTACTAAATATTTTTTTATAGATATCACCATGATAATAAAATGCATCATGGAATCATGAAAACATTAGAATCAAGAGGTCTTGACATCACAGTGGGAATCATGAAGGACAAAATCCCATGGCAGTCAAACATGAAGGATATAGCTCTTGGGAACCTCATGGGACATTGAAGGAAAGGAAGAAGTCACCTAGGACAAGGATCATCATACATCAAGTAAAAAAGGAAACATCTGTCATATCCAAATATGAAAGATCCTCACATCTATTTGAAGGAATCCTCATTGGAGGGTTCACTAATCTAGTTAATAAGAAAGTGTTTCATAAGGAACTCCATCTTATGGAATTCATGGGATGATGGTATCAGGACATGAGAAATAAAGAAGATCAAGGGATTGAAGATTTTTTCAATCAAGGAAGTTGTTGGAACAAGCCTAGATGACCCAAAGGTAAAATGAGGCATGTATGCTTGTGTTTAATATTAAAATTTCATGTTGTATGGTGGCATGGTTGCAGGTAACATGTATCATTAATTTTATCTTCATAAGCATGATCAAGGGAAAATTATTTCCTCCTCTAAAAACATGCGGAAAGGCATAAGTGGCACTAGATGAAATCAACATAATATGTCCTCATATGAAGTATGAGGTGGTTGACTACAATTAAAATCTCTTGGGAATGGAATGTTCAAGGAAGAAACAAATCAAGAGATATGCAACTGTGATGAAGGAAATCAAAATCCAAAAGACCAACATGATTTGACTAGGAAATATCCCTGAAAGATATGAAGACTCTAATGAAAGTCAAAAAAAGATGGAGACCCTTGACTATGTATATCTTTGGGAAATGTGTCAACATGTATGTAGGATGTTGATACCCACAGGAAGATGGCATGATGAAGATTCATCTCGTAAGGTACTATTTGATTTAATCTTATGTTTTTATTTC
The DNA here is from genome assembly GCA_000404065.3 of Pinus taeda. Lineage (NCBI taxonomy): Eukaryota > Viridiplantae > Streptophyta > Pinopsida > Pinales > Pinaceae > Pinus > Pinus taeda. The sequence goes on along the minus strand of APFE030452045.1, from coordinate 53,885 downwards.
TTGAATAATATCTGGATGAGTTCATGGAGCGCTACTGGAAAAAGAGTTGTAAGTACAATTACAAATAGCATTCATGTGATGGATGGAAATTCCTGAAGGAAACATGATGAGGAAGAAGTAGCCATATGATGAATATTCTAGATATGTATCAAGAAGGGCACTTTCCATGAAGTAAGGAGTGACATGATGAACCAAGAAGGAAAGTGATCGATAGCTAATGCCCTACAACAAAGAATCTGAACTGAATTTCATGACATCAAGGAAATAAATTGATCAAGCAACTAAAGGAACCAGAAAGAAGAAGCTACTGATGAAAAGGAGAATCCCTAGTTAAGAGGAAGCTCTAAAAAGTCCCTAATTGAGAGGGAGCTTGGGAAAGTTCTGGTTCAAAGGGAACTTGGGTACATTCCTTTACAGGAATGGGAATATCTTCCCTACTTAAGTGGGAGTGATAGACACAACATTATTTTCTTCACCTAGGAAGAAAGAATGGAAGGATTGGGTAATCATCTAGCATCGAATTCTCTTTGAGGAAGTGTCAGGTATCCAAGATAAGAGTAGGCAAGAGGACTAATATTATTTGAGGGCTGGGAACCCAAGATAAGTATAGTCCTAGAAGGTCATACTGAGTGAACTCCTAGGTGGGTATGTACCTTGAGAGACAATTATGAATATGTCCATAGTCATTGGTCTCGCCAACATTGTGCTATGATCTAATGAAAGATAAAGCTATCAGTCAAGGCCTTGTTGTGTAAACAATGTTGGTGACTATGATCCTATATAGATGGGTTACCAATATGATTCTTCTTATGAGAAATTCTTCAGATTGAGAATGACCAAGTACCATTATGAATACCTCCATATTTAAGAGGGAGTGTTGAAGAAAGTGTAACTAGGTTTGTTCCTTCATAATGACGTGATATTTGTAAATGATGAAATAAAAGAAATAGATTTATTTTTGTATTCCTTACTACATGGATTTCATGAGCAATAGGTTTATATGTTAGTGGCTCCAATTGAGAGGCTTAGGATTTATTAATAAGTCAAAGAGTCAATGTCACGTATGAAGAATCTCTTATTGAGCCTATGTTTAATGTATTCAAGTCTATAAAAATATCCAAAGACAAGAAAAATCCCTCTTGAAGAAATCGGCCTACAAATGAATTAAATACACTCATGTCAGCTCACTTGAAATGGCACATCTCTTCATGAACACAAGTTAGCTTATTATGGACACGAAACTACTATAAATACCCTGCATAGATTTTCATATAAACACAGCTCATGATCTTGGATGTCTTTGAAATCTTTGGTGGTAATTACAGTGAGTAATTACAGTCTCAAGACCTCACAAATACTTAGAGATCTCTATCCTTTGGATGGGTACCACAAAGATCAACTTTCCAGCCTCCTCACACACTTAATGATTATATTCCTCGGTGATCATAATCTCAGGCTATCAATAAAGTGATCTCTAAAGTATCAAGTTAGTCTCGACATACTTATGAAGAGAAGGATATTAAAGAACAAAATCACTGTCTTGGCTTACTAGATAGTCTCGGCATATCTATGATGATGAAGATCTTGTTGTAGTATGTAGCCATAGTGACAGACTTTGTCTTAGTATACTTCTATATGCAATGATGATCTCGGTATAGATATGGTCATGATCTCGATGGAGACACAGTTACAAGGTGAAGATCTTAATAAAGGTGTAGCAATGGTGCATCAATAATGACCTCGGTGAAGAAGCATTGATGACAATGATCTCAAAAGTGACAAAGAAGAGGATTGGTGTCTTGTTCTTGGAACAGCATAATAGCTCAAGGGTCATGGTCTTGGTATTCGTCAATTGGAATCTCTATAAGAAGAATTTGTGCGGGTTTTCCTCTCAAAGAGTGAGAAGTTTTGGCCCTGGCAGAAAGCCAACATCTTGTGTTCTTGTCTGTTTTGTTTTGGTAGCTATTTGATGAACTAAGGAAACACACTCTAATAATGACAAGGGAATATTGTGCTAAGAATAAAAATTTAAAATACCTGACAAATAGTTATCATGGTGAGGATAATATTATTAAACTTAATTTTCCCTAGGTTCTTCAACACAGACACCTTAAATTAGTGACTCCTATATCAACGAAATATTTGTACCATGTAGATCCACCCGAAGATATCACTTCCTACCAACTCAATGACAGAGCCTAACCAAAAAAGTGTGGAGGGAATTGAACCCATGACCTTTCAATAGAAAAGGGATGTTAACAACAGGCACTCAACCAATTTAGCTAATCCTTGTGACTTATATTAAAAATCATATATTACGATTTCAAAACCTACAATATTTAAGTAAATATGCCAAAAGTGTTATATAAGTGCATGTTCATCCAATGACCCTTGTCGTCTGTCTAGAAACTATCAAAAAAGGACATGTGTTTGCACTTTTGTTGTCATCACACTTTCAACACACAAACATGATATGAGGCTAGTCAATTGGATGAATAATGACAGTCAAAGACAAGATGTGCATTTCTTTACACTAGCTTCACCATGAATAACAAAGAACTCTCACTCAGCTATTTCACTTTCGTTTTAGCGCATGCTAACAAAAACTCGTTTATGCATAAACCTTCAAGAAGTTGAGGTTGAAGCCTCTTTCAAACATTCACGCTAAAGAGATATTTGATAGTTTGCACACTCGAAAGGTGCATGTTTCACTCAAAAGGTCCATGGATTTGATCTAACATCTATAGACATGAGGGAAGATCACTTCAAAGGATGTGCATTTTGAAGTTGAATCCCTTGAAAGGATTTTCTTAAGCTCCCAGAATTGTGTGAGGTGAAGCATACAAAGCTACTAACAATTGCATCTAGTCTCAATCACTCCTTGAAATTACAAAAATCCTAAACCTATTTAAACTTAGGATATGAATATTTAACCCAAGGTGCATACCAAGGGCAAAGCAAATGCGTCACCCACACTAGATGAACTCAAACCATCTTTTCCCCACTAACCATCTCCACCCATGCATGCAAAAACTAGGTACTTGCCAATCCATCATATAAGCAATGGCTACATCCCACACAAAAAGCAAACTCTCCACATCTCAATCATGTAACCTATATTGGCAAACAAATGTTACAAATAGTTCACATGCATGTGTACGCTCGATTATTTCTTGAATAGGGTTCAAAGCTACATAAACCACAAGCGGTAAAATGCCTACAAACGTATTCACATTGACCTTATACAACATCTTCTTCCAAGTCTTGCAAGGATTATGGATTTGGTTGAATACATCGATGGTCAAATCCGTGGAAACTTCATCTAGGATGATCCCTTCTCCATTGTAGACAACCTTTCACTTGTCACATCTCTTGTTTTGCATGTCACTCGATTTTCTTAACCTTCCTACCAAAGGATAATAAGAAACCAAGACTTTAGAGAGTGCATTCTTGGTGTTAACTTTCTCGTCTTGGGAGGTGGTAGAACCATAGAATCCAAGCATGGTAATAATACCATAAGAAACCAAGACTTTAGAGAGTGCATTCTTGGTGTTAACTTTCTCGTCTTGGGAGGTGGTAGAACCATAGAATCCAAGCATTCTTGGTGTTAACTTTCTCGTCTTGGGAGGTGGTAGAACCATAGAATCCAAGCATGGTAATAATACCATAACAGTCTACTTTGATTATTCAACATGTTGAATGGAATGGTACCTACAATGAACAAAAGAAAGAGAAGGCTCTATTTATTTATGATAACATAAACCACTAAACTATAGTTGTCCATTGTGTGACCTTATAGTAGTAGTCCACTCGCCATAACCAGAAACAAGGTTCATTCTAGATATTGCTCAGTTAATGAAGAATGAAAGTTGTTAGAATGTAAGAGTCTCTTAGGTGTGATCATTAAGTGGAGACACCATATAAGCCTTATGCAAAAGTATCCTTTGCATGAGCTCCACATGACTGTTATTTTATTTATTACCTCTTTTTATTTATTTATTATATTAATATTTTTACATTTTATGAGTCAAAATAGAGAACGATTGCTCTCTATTGTTTTTGCGCTAACTAGCTTCAGATGAAACGACTAGGGTAAATTAAGTGGAGCCAAGCAATTTTTTTCCACAAGCTTTCATGAACTATATGAAGAGACTCGAAAGACCCACGGCCTAAAAGCAAGTGGTAGTTGTTTTCCAACTCGTCACTTGAAGGCTTGAAGTAACTATTCTTGATTTTTAAACGACTAGCGTAAATTAAGTGGAGCCAAGCAATTTTTTTCCAAAAGCTTTCATGAACTATATGAAGAGACTCGAAAGACCCACGACCTAAAAGCAAGTGGTAGTTGTTTTCCAACTCGTCACTTGAAGGCTTGAAGTAACTATTCTTGATTTTTTTTAGAGACGCCAGACCCACAACCTAAGAGCAAGTGCTAGTTGTTTTCCAACTCGTCACTTGAAGGATTGAATCAAGTCTTCTGGATTTTTTTTCCCAGGTTGTAACATCCTAGTGGGAAGTTTTTATCGAGCTTTGGATGATAGTGTTTTATTTGTTTTTCATTTATATTCCAAACAAATA